>VCCN01000724.1:4334325-4367070 GCA_006491835.1 Architeuthis dux
GGGGGGGGGGTCTAGATTAGTAGAATGTAGTTAACCCTACCTTGAAGCAAGACCTTAGACCATGAGATAAGAACTTTTTCTTTATTTATTGTCTGTCACTGATTGTTTTGTTTTTAAAAATCTTATTTTACTGTATTTCTATTTTCCTTGTAGTAATCTATCATCACTAATATTAATCTTACTTTTATTGAAATTTAAATGCTTTGTAATAGCAAAAAGGGAATTGTTTAGATTTATGGTTAATTGAGGGGGTGAAGGAATAAACCATTTAACCCAATGTGGTGGGAGGGTCTATATACAGGTAGGTGGGGAGAGGAACTTTGGACTTTAAAGTTAAAACTTAATAAGTAGACGCATATGATTTTTTTGTTTTTTCTCTCGTAGGTGTGTGATTTGGATCTGGGCTCAATTATGCTCAGGCTGCTATACTGACAGGTCACTCTTCTGAGGGAGTAGCAGAACCCCATAGTCAGCGCACATCTGCTTCTGTTGGAGTGACCAGGATCTGTGCTTAAGGTTGCAGACAACTGTACTATCATGAGGATCTGTGATCAAAGTTGCATGCAGCTGTTCTGTCCTGATTCTCCTTTAAAGGGTCGGTAGAACTCTACAGCCAGCTCAGGCATCTACCAACTACAGAATTTTCACGTCCTGTGGTTTAATCACGGGTCAACTGTCAGAACATTCCTGCAAAGGGGCGGCAGACCTCCATAGCTAGCTCGGGCATCTGTCAGGGAAGGACACTCCTGTTATACTTACGACCTATGGGTTCTGCTCCTATTCGTGCCACTCCGGTGGTCCAATAGAATATAAAGCTTTTGTTTAAAGGGTGGGGTCGCACTTCACCTTAAACCTTCACTGCTCAGGCTGGAGGGTTATTCCGCACACAGGCCCGCTGTGGAAAACCCTTCCCAAATCTTCGTTCGCGAAGACAGGCCATTCATTCAATTTAGTACAAATGTGTAAATCAGTGGCGGTGCCCAGCGTTTTGTACCAACCCGCAGGCAAAGATTTTAGTAAGTAAGAGAATGTCACATTAAGATTAAATTTTGCTGGAAGCCTGGGCCTGGCACCGCCAGTGATGTAAATGCATATTATTACCTAGAGAATAGGAAAAATGTAAATCTTTTGGTCTAAAAAAGAAAAAAAAGACGTGTGATTTGAACTTGAAAATCGTCGACTTCTGACCGTGTTACTTTCACCACCCCATCCATAGCAAAGCTGAGGGTGGGATTTTTCGAGTAAAAACTTTGTTTCATTTTTTTAATCAGCTGGTTCAGGTGCCTTTATACCTTTAGCAGGCATCTACACAATGAACAAGCCGTCATCAAACTCCCATAAGCCTCTACTTCAAATTAAAATTTAAAAAATCTCTGATGTTATTGCTTTATAAAATGAAAGCCGGAAGACCTATAAAAAGTATCGACCCAAAAATGGGCGGATTAACCAACCGGCTTAGTTTTCAAACGAAAATCATAAGAACCTCAACTAAATATCAATCAATTATGCACTACACTAACTCTTTTTGAATTACTAACGTTATAAATATAAATAAATGGAAGCATATCTCATGTCGATCATTCTGGAGATTGTTTTTACGTTTGGATTGTTTTGTTCCATAAGTTTGTATTGATAACATTTTGAAGTAAGATTAGAGGCTGAGTAAGTCACAATTTATGCATGTTAGATATGAAATTTGCAGGAAAAAATCCAACAAGTTTGGGCATGTCAGCTTTTCAAGCATTATATAGCAGCAGATGCGACGGAAGGTCCACGTTTTAATAATAATAATACCACTTTATGACAACTTCCTTCTTACTGACCCTGTGGAAATATAGGAACTGGAAGAAAAAACAACCAGTGTTGTTAGCTGTTCTCGTCTGGATGAGATAGTTTTTTTTTCAAATGCTTCGCCGGTATTATTATTCACAACGTGTACATGTATAAATGTTGCAATAGGATTCGAGGACGCTGTAATTAATTTTATTAAAAATAATATCAAGAGTGATAATAAAGTTGGTAATGCAAAAAAAAAGAGGAAATCTCTCCAAAAAAAAAAAAAAAGCAGAAGTCCCACGAGAACGAGATCATAAACAACCACCACCACCACCACTATGACTCTTCTTTGCAACTACTACTACTATTGTAACAACAGTGGATGAGGTAAGGAGAAAAAAAAAAGAGGATATGCTTAGGATCTCGCTTTTATTTATTTTATAAAAGCTAAAAATAATAAT
Organism: Architeuthis dux; assembly: GCA_006491835.1. Classification (NCBI taxonomy): domain Eukaryota; kingdom Metazoa; phylum Mollusca; class Cephalopoda; order Oegopsida; family Architeuthidae; genus Architeuthis; species Architeuthis dux. Next base: position 4,336,563 of record VCCN01000724.1, read on the forward strand.
CAGGGACGCCTTCTTTTAAACCCTTATAATATAAAGCTGAAAAAAATTTCAGACTTGGACAGTTGTGTGTGTTGGGTCAAAGGGATAGTAGTGGGAGGAGGAGAAATAGCATGATTGCGACTAAGGAGGAGGAGGAGGACGCTTCAAGTGGCAGCCATATTGGAGTTTGTCTACCAAACTGGTGAGGCCTTCCTCCAGTGGTAAACTCTTGCTTCTCTTCAACAACTCTACTCACCGGAACGTCTAAGACTAAAGGAGATAGCAGTGCGAACCCTTAGGAAGATGTCCTCTTGAAATTCTGTCTTCCTTGTGAGCTGCTTTCATGTAATTTTTTGTTTTTTGCATTAGTGTGTCTTGTGTGATAATGTCTGTCAGTGTATACATAATGTTTTAATAGTTGATCACAAAACGACTTGGGGTTCGTTTATAAACATCCTCGCTAATAATCTGTGAGATTAGAATAAACCTGAGCAATGAATGTTGTAATGTCTTTAGTGTCAATTTTGCATTGACGAGAGAAAGAAAGGCTTTTATTAACTTTTTATTTTCAACCCGATTCAGTTGTGTCATTAGCACGAGAGTTCTTCGCCATCTTCGTGAGTGACTTCAGTTTTTCGTCTCTCTTTTTTTCCTCGTTTTTAGTATCTATGTAGTGCGATCATAAAGTGAGGGATCAGCCTTTCCTTTTTTTAAATACAGGAAAGATATATTTCTCATTATCTATCTTAAAAACTGACCGAGAGAAGAGGATCGTAACTCGTATTGTTTAAGAGGTTGAGATAATAAAAATAATGGAAGTGGGTGGTTAATAAATTGTATATTTGTGTTCCTTTCACTTGCATTTTTTTCAGGGGTGGTTGACTGGACCAGTGGACAGTCATTAAAATTCTGTTTTCTTTAATAAAAATGCAGCCAGAGGGAGAAAAACATGTAAGTTGAAAGATAAATCAATTAAGTAAATCATGATAAGATTTAAAAATAAATAAATACAAGAAAATAGCTACCAAAAACGTTAGACGTAATGTCAGAGTCCAGTAATTTATCCAGACACGACGTCTTGTTCGTTGTGTTTCGTTTTCTGCGAAAAACGCTGCCTATGCTTACTTCATTTTTTTAAAGGAAACGATCGCTTAAAAGATTGATTACTTTATCCTACTAAACCCGTTGTTTATTGACAGAAATGTTTAAAAAAAATGTTTTTGTAAATAAAGCTGATGAAATAAAACAGATTGGGTCTAACCCAACACCTGGGTGTGTTATGTGTGTGTAGAAAATGTTTTAGTGTCAGTGATGTCTGACTGTCCCGAAGAAAGAGTAGACGAAACTTGAATATATCGTTTTTTAAATTTATATTTTAAAGGATATGCTCGGTTTTTTTGGGTTTTTTTTTTCCTGTTATTTTATTTATTCAATTTGACATATAAGTATTAAAAATTCTAATCAAAACCGCCTCTAGGAAAGAAAAATACTTGGATTTTGTGTACCCGTTTAGAGAAAAAAAAACTAGATTCGACTGAACGATCTTTCTAATAATAAAGAAAGACAGAGGTAAATGTTTAAGAACATTATGTGTGTTTATATATTTAATACGCATATGCTTGTAATTATGCTGAGGTCATTCGCAACTAACTACTAAAGGGAGAAAATGCGATATTTACAATAACTGTTTTTTTTACATTTTATAACCAACACATTTACATATTTTTTTAAAACATTTATTTAATATTATTTTTTTTTTTTTTTTTTTTTTTTTTCCCCTTTTCAAGTTGCTATGGCTGCCTGTTTGCTCGAAAGGCTTTTGTTGTCCGATTTCATTTATTTTACGTATTGTTCTGGATTAACATCCTTCTCTCAGCTCCTGCTATTAATATTTACTGTGTTAGGAAAGGGATCTGTTTGGAATTGCTCCCACCCCCACTTTGTGACCTCTATCGCAATTGCACTTATTATTATTAGTAATAGTAATAGTCGTAGGAGGATTTTCTCAGAATTGTTACTTTGTTCATCTTGTAATGACTGATCCAATTTTGTGTAACTTACAAGGTTTATTTTAACATTGATTTTTAGTGCAAGCGTAGGAATATTACAAAACTTACGACAGGAACTAACCTATGGACAATTCCATATTGTTACTTTGTTTTTGCTATGGATCACACTGGCTTTGTTTCCTCAACTGTTTATTTTGATGATAATTATTTTTGAAAGTAAAAAATGTAATGTTTCTATTGCCATAATCACTATCACGTGTGTTAAACACAATGTTAAAGTGTCAGTCCCATACTTCTGGAGCACAAATTAGTGTTTACTGTTCGTTAGCTACATATTGCCAGTTTGGTTATACTCTGGTTTTAAGTTAACACACAGGTCGAGAAATGCCTGGACCATGGGATTTAGATATCCGATTATGCAGAGGGTGGGGGTATCTTTTTGTTTGTCATTTGTATCCGAACGAATCGAATAGATTAGTTGAACGCTTTTCTAACTTCTTTTGTTTTGATGTTCTAATTATATTGCTGTCTAATTATTCAGTCTTCAATCAAGTTTTATATAACCAGTCAACGTAGGCATCAAACGTCACTGACTTATTAAGCCTTTTCCCCTTCCTTCTTTCCTGTTAAACTCGTTTCTTTTTTAACAGCTGACTATAGCAATTCCACTTAGTCGTCGCCTTTGCATAAATTCTCTATTTTTATTTTCTTTGTATAGTATTATCATGGTGTTCATATAGTGTGTACCACTAGGCATATAAACCCTACATACATTAATTGATAATAAAACACTCTGACCTGATTGCCCAATAACTCGTATTGATACATTTTAAGGATTTCGTCGCAGCGTCATTGATTTTTCTGTCTTAATGATTATTTGTGAACAACGCGTCTATGAACAACAGTGATTAAAGTTTCTCACCAACTTATTTGATACCCAGTTTATACATCTTTTCAATTTCTAACCAATTTCTCTGTCTCTCCCTTTTCTGTGATGTTTAAACAGTTTTCAGAATATTCCTTACCGTATAGACTTAATAAAGTCTGTTGGATGATACAATTTAAAGTCGAATTAGACATGTTGAAATTGTTTTCATTCATTTCATTTGATCCAATCTAACTTCTTACTTCTAGAGAAACTCCTAGTCTCTGTGCATAATTTCGCCAATAATAAGATCGCCGAATCATGATGTCATGTTCCCTCGTTGTAATAGCAACATTTTGACGACATCACTAGCGAGACTAGTAATACTACTACTATGGCTTGCTAGTGCTTGAAGGAAACCTATTATTCTTGTTTGTCGTAATACTTACACTTATTTGAAAGTAGGCATATTGTATTATTCTGAGTAAATTTTCAGGAGTGTATTTTAAAAACTGCCAAGTTGTCTATCGATAAGCTGTTTTAAAGATAGTTATCAAGCAAGCAATGTAGCTCCCAAATTTAACAGATGTATATAGTTAGGCAAGTTTGGTATTTAGATTCCTAAATTTGTGCAAATAATGTACATTTTTAGACTGTCATTAAGGAGCGGTCTCTCAGTCGAGATTCATTCATTAACAGCTTATTTTGACACAGATGGTTTACAAACGATCGGGTGATTTGAATGCGTATCGTTGTTGTATAGTTTGCTGCTGCTATTACCACTTGCTATAAGATTGTTCTAATTTTTAACTTAATTTACAAATCCAAACGTTGCAACTACTTTTTAACATTTTCAACCATTTCAAGATTCTGTAGCATTTATAAAATGTTATTAGGATGAAACTATACTTGTTACCTAATATCCCGATGAGAGTAATTATATTGTGGACGATGATCTATGGATAATGTAATGGAATAATTTTGTATGCAGATATTTGTTGAGAGAATATTTGCGTTTCTGTGTACACAAAAAAATCACGCTCTGGAATTTTCAAGTAAACTATAAATTGAAAATATTTTTCAGTTTCCATTAGTGGTACTTCATTTTAGTTGTATTACCAATGTAACAGAATCTGTTATTTGTTTGCTTGCTATAATTAACTTCAATTTGTTAAATTGTTTCATGCATTACGGATTAATAATTGTACATATAAAGAAAAGAAATTGGCACCGTTGAAGTAATTTTCACGTTTGGCAAGTTTCTGTTCTTAAATATATTTGTGATTCGTTTCCTTGTGAGCTAGATATTGCCATAAGCCAAATTTGATGCAAGCTACACCTTGGGTTGTGGATAAACTCTCCATAACACTACCTTGTCCTTTTCTCTCAAAATTCAAACTTATAGATGCCTTTTAAATATAAAGTTTTTTTTTAATAAAACCGGCCTTTTTGCTATTATTTACAAATTTGTTTCTAACTACAATTGAAGGCCTCATTTTGCAGTATTATTTACACATAAGGTTCTGTTTTCATTTGAATTCAGTTTTATTTAGCTTTTTAAATTTTGTTGCTAAAATATATAAATTGATATTTTATTCTGATACCAGCATAGTACCCGTCAAAAATGACGATCATTAATGTATGGATCGGCACTTCAGCCTAGGATCAGAGTGTAGTATGCGCTCATAGAAAAGTGTTACACACACACCCATATATATTTATATATATGGGTTATTTTAATACTTGATAATAATGGTTTAATGTGAAAGGTATTTTTTTAAATTTAACCTTTTATATTTAAATTCTTTTTTAATTTCTTTTTTTTTTTCATTTCATTTAATAATCGAAATATAAACATTTTAAAGTATTTCTACAAAAGATTGAGACTGGCCAGTAAATGTTGTTTGGTCTATGTAACCAATTAATCATGAAATATTTCGAATTTTGTTAACAATATTGGATAAATTTAGTGTAATGGTTTGTTGAGAAAAATCTTTAACATTTTTATGTAATTGATCATCTAGTTAGCTATTATGGCTTGTGTGGACTTGTCTTGCTATAAATAAAAGCTTTCTGCTAAGATTCACTTGAGTCCACCAGTTAATAATGAAACACTTGAGCACCAGTTTCTTCATTTGACTTACATGATAAACTTTCTTGAAATTTATATACTCCTTAATCTATTTTGTGAAAATTATACACTACTGCACTTGTGATTAAGTCTCTTGCATTTATTGTATGTGGTAGCAGCCAACATTGTGGTTCTACCTCTTTGGCCAAAGAATGTGTTGACATTGTCAGTAACCCACACATGCACACATACTACTAGTATTGTAGCATGGCAACAGTGTTCACTACATGCTGTTAGGCATATATGCTACCGATTGTAGTCATTGAGTAAATCTACTTGCTAGCTCTCTGTCCTACAAGGTCAAGGTTTCTCGTATATCCATGAAACAATTTTGCCAATGATGTAATGATGGTTTAATCTTTTGAATTTATTTGACTATTGTTGCTATTCAGCATCTTCTGAAGAATTTTAAGGATTTTCTTGCAATTTATTTGTCAATTTTTGGGAATTTTTTTCGGTTTGATTTTCTCATCACTATTATAAAATGCTTTCTTTTTACAGTTTTACAAGATAAAAGATAATTCTTTAATTTCATTTTATGAAATAGAAAAAAAGAATGCATTAATTCTTTTGTTTTATAGGTAAACAAATAGAACAGCCTGTTTAGTATTCATTCAAGAAAGCCGTAATAACTCACTGAAACTATGAAGGCTCTTTGCTGATCATTGTAAATCCTGTTGACCGTTTTATTTTATTTTTTAATATATATGAATTTTATTATTGTTTCTCTTGTCATTTGCTGATTAAAATTCTGTTAACAGCTGCTTGAGAACAACCTTTTAAAAAGTAATGAAAGTTCAGGAATATTAATGTCATAATGAAAAATTGCAAAATAAATCGAAAAAAAAAAGTCAATTATTGAAGCAAATAAAATATTGCTGCGATGCAGGGGAGGTAACCATGTAAAAAAAATTCATAGACCAACACTAAAATTCGATCAATTCTTCCTTGGCCCACCTTCCACAAAATGTCATTCAAATTCCTTGAGAATTTATGGAGATATTGTGTGAACAGACAGATTGATGGTCAGACAGACACTGACACATATACCTCTTCCAACTGCTGGCAACTTGAATGTATACAAGGGAGAAAACTAAGTGTGTGTGTGTTTTATATATATATATATATATATATATATGTGTGTGTGTCATTCCATGTCAAGTGGACCAATTTTGGGAAAGTGCCCCACTCGACCATCTCCAATTTTGCTCTTAACTTTGGTCACAGGTTCTTTTGGGTGTCTGAAATGTAGTCTTGTAAAATTTTAGCTCAATATCTTTACTCGTTCAGTCAGTATGGATCCAAGAAAAAGGACTACTTTATTCGGTGTGAGAGCGACTGTTATTTCTTCCATTTTCAACTAACCACCATTCCATAATAGTAGCTTCTACTTTGCTGAAAATTTGTTTCGGGGTCAACTTTTTATGTAGATTTTGAGAATGTTATCAGGCTAGCTCTAGAAAATATCTTTTTCAGAAAAAGTGGACTTCAAATTTCATCGCTATTTCTGGGAAGCCATTTTTAAGTAATCATAACTCAGGACCTGGGTCACCTCGTGAGCTCTGTCTGGCAAGGAAGACAGTCAATGCGCTACAAAATGTCATAATCTTGATCTTTCTAGCTTTTCTAGATCCTGATATATATAACATCTCAAGAATGGCCCGAATTAAAAAACAACAAAAATGTACCATTTTTAAAAGCAAAAATGAACATGAGACAAGCTGCATCATTTTCTAACAAAAACCAGATGAAAAGAGCATGTTTAATAGTTTTATTTTGTGGGTGATCTGTTCCTTTATATTCTAATCAGTGGTGGAGTATGGCGTATACCTACTTAATTTCCAGGTTTTTTGTATGGTCAATGTTTACTAATGGAGACATTACCCTATACCTAGTCTTACTGTAAACCTAGTTCCCAAGCGCAATTTCTATCACTGGTTTAATACAGCATTGAAATTTTGTTTAATGACATTGCAATCTGGAATTTGATGTATTTGCAATCCTGCATGGTCCATGGTGGCTTATAAGCAGCCAATTTCTTTTGTTCATAACTATTCGAGATATTTATAACAAAAATGCATATTTAGTTTTGATTGCAGAGAAATTGGCATCCGCCTTGTAAAACTGTCTCTTTGGCCAATGAGGGTGCATAAATGTAATATATGCATCTTTTTGTTCTTCACAAATATTTTCAATCCACCTTGGTTCTTGGTCCTGTAGTACAGGCTTTTCTGTCATCTGTAACGTGTTGTTGGTGCACCCATTTATGGGTGAGCCTGATGGGCCCATCCTACTCTTTATACCGAGTGCATTGGCTATGGATTGAACCCATGACTTACCAAACCGGAGGCAAGCACTCTACCACTGTGCCATGGTGATCGGTTCCAATCCACCAGAAACTCTCAAAAAAAACACCTGCCACATATTGGCCTGGTTGCACTTTTAACTCTCTTCTATTAATGTCTCTGTAGATCCCAACATTTGCTATATAAGAACTTGTCTCGTGAAATTCTGCTAACTTGAATCTGTTTTCCATTTATGAGAACAAACTGATGATTTTCCTGAGTTCCCGCAGCTTGGTGAATTGTAATTTCCTATGCTCCCCTCTCATCTTGTATCTCCTCTGACACAAAAAAGAAGGTAATTCCATGCACTTCTTTTTAGCAGAATTCAAAGAGGTCAGTAGTAGTGATAATTTGACCAGTTATTGGTCTCTGCAAGTGTGTACAAGCTGCCAATCTCTTTACGGTACCCTCTACACCAGTTATTTTCAACATTTTTCATCTCCCAGCACAGTGAGCCAGCACTAAAATGGTTGAGGCACACCATCAGTATTTAAGGATTTTATCATTTAAAAGAAAATGAATGATAATGTGTTAATAAGTTAAACAAACTAATAATTTATTAATTTTATTGCCAAAAGTATATTCTTGATCATAGTTTTCGAAGGTTTTTTGCATATTTGTTATTACTACACATTGAAACAAGATCCCATTGATAAAAAATAACATGAAATTTTGCTTACATAAAAATATCAGTTGGAAACCTGTACTTGGAATTGTCTTCTGATGTTCCTCGTCTGAGGTTGAATGGTTGACAGACATACCCTCAAGTCCTCCTCCAGTGTTTGAAGCCGCCACCTGTTCTTGCTTTTCATTGTGTTCATGGCAGAGAAGCCAGCCTCACACAGATAAAATGTTGAGAAAGGAAGAAGTGTTTCAATTGCCTTCTTTGTAATGATGTCGTATTCCTGTCAAAGAGATGACCAGAATGAAGTCATATCTGTTGATAGGTGCTTCAGTTTCAGTCCTCAGCCTTTTCTGATTTCCGTCAGCACATCCTCTTCGGCAACAGTTAATTCTGCTGACTAGGAAACATTACCACAAATGGATCTCTCACCAGGTCCAAGGAAGATACATTAAGTGATGGGAAATACTCTTCAATGTTTTTACATGGTAGCAACAAACTGTAGAATTAAACTGACAAGATTTTTGTCCAGTCTGCAACCTTTTGTCAGTTCAAACATTTCAACTCTGTTCTCTTTTCTTTTTATTCTGGCTCCCCACAATGTTAGTCTTTCTTTAAAGGAACTAACTTTGCTAGTATAAGTCAGAATATGTTCATTCTTTTCCTGCATACTCTTATTAAGTGTTCAAGGCTTTGAATATATCAGCCAGGAATGCAACTTCATTGCACCAGCTTTCATTACTAAGCAGGTCAGCCAGCTCAGACTCTTCTGGTTAGTTCATGAAACACTGAAAGCACCGACCCTTGAGATAACCACCTCACTTCTGTGTGCAGTATAAGGTGTGTGAGCAGATTCCATGGCAGAACAGTGTTGAAAACAACCTTGATTTTAATGGCCTACTTTTGATATAGTTAACTATTTTGATTGTCTTATCTAATACCTTCTGGAGCTCAGGTACTACTGATTTTGAAATGAGGGCCTCTCTGTGCAGGAAGCGGTGTGTGAAAACAATGCCAGTTTCTTCTGCTTGGTCAGTGCGATGAATTGTTTTAGGCTTCCGACATAGAAGGGGCACCATCCATGCTTATGCATGATTTCACGACAAATCATAAGAATTGAAATAGCCGTTGACAACCTCAAAAATGTCTTGGTCTCTTGTTTCTTGTTTGCAAAATAAAAATTGTTCAGTTATATCTTCATTACTTGAGACATATCAGATATACAGCGTCTAATGATGTTATCTGACATGGGGATTTTCAAAATTTCTTTTTCATATGCAATTGTATATGATTTAATCTTTTTTGCAACGGTTTCTGCAACAGCATAACTTGCTTCTTGGGCTTTGTCAAAAATAGTTGTGATTTTGATCAATTGTCGAGACTGGCGTGTTTAATGTACTTCATAAAAGTACCAGTAACATCAAAACGTATTCAAATGTTATTTTTATATCCATACTGGGAACACTGTTCCATGGCCTTTGTTTGGGAGAGGATCGACCCTACTCAAAACTCTTGCGGCACATTGGTTGAAAATCGCTGCTCTACACCATCACAAGCTGATTTTCCATGTGTAAAAAAAAATTCCATTCTGCTGTTATACCATGAAAATCTCCCTTGTGATAACAAAGATTCTGGAAATCTTTGTAGTTTTTGTATTGGCCCACTGAAGAGTGTTGTAAAGTGCAACCAGGTCAATATGTGGCATGTGTTTTTAAGGGTTTCTGGTGGATTAGAAACAAAGTTTGTGAAGAACAAAAAAATACCTATATTACATCTATGCACCCTCATGGGCCAAAGTCATGACGATTATTTTCACTTTTTGTGAAAACTGTACATCAGGAAATGCAACGAAAAGATGCGAAACAATCACATACAGAATTCAGTAAATATAATCAGAACCTAATATTGGGCTCCAATCCTATTATATGTATAGCATAAACAATCTTCCTTTTAATAGTAAAAATGATGTAACGATAAGATATAATTATAAGCATAATAATGAAGCCATGTTTGGGTATCACCCTGTTTTTGCTTGACTTTTCTTGTTTTTATTTTTTATTTGTCCATTTTGTTTTCCTTGTGTTTATTTTTGGGATATTTCACTTTTTAACCTTCATTCACCTTTTCCTCTGCTTCTCTTTCCTTCTCATTTTCTCACATGTTTACTATCTCTTTTCATCCTTTCACTTCCCTTCCCTTTTTCTTTTCCTCCTTTCTGTCCTGTCCATTTCATTTTATAGTCTTTTCTTATCCCCTCCTTATTCTTATAAGATAATAAAAATACTGAGAAAATAAACGTGAAAGCAAGCAATGTATTTGCCAAACTGTAATGGTTATTTTCCGTCCATTGTACGGAAGTGAGGCTTCTTTGATATGAAATATTTGGTTACTTCCCTTTCTTTGATATTTTAATGACAATTTTTTTTTTTTTGTGTGCGCTTTCATTAACATTTTTTGTTGGAGCCACACAATCCCATTTACTATTACAGTTACATTGTAAATAGAACCTCACTCAAAAATAATTGTTTCTGAAAAATAAAAAATCCCAGGGTGAGGGTCTAATGCAGGGGCTGCATACAACAAAAAAACTAAATTTACTAATGGATTAAAAGCATATAAAATTATTGGCAAAGAAATTTTTTTTCGACTTGGTTGGTTAACGGTACTGAATCCTAAACTATTCATTTGTACCACAAATACCATCACCAAAGAATCCAGTTTAGCATATATTTACATTGAAGATTGAACCTCGGTTGTCACAGAGCTGGAGAGAATGTCAGGGTCCAATTTTACGTTATACATTGTAAATCGATCACCCATTTAGAACCAATCTTTTTGCTGCCCCTAAAAAATTTATTTTTTTCTAAAAAAAACAAATTCTCCAAGAAACTAAAGTCAGATTCAGTTAAAGCAGTTCATTCTGCATCGGAAAATTTGTTTTATAACAATTCGTTAATTTCGATTTAACGAAATCTTGACTTGGAAATTTTCTTTTTAAAAAGATTTGTCCTTCAATAAATAAATAGTAACAATTTTTATTAAAATTGAATATGTTGATTTTTGCCAGTTTGTTTTGCTTTTTTTAAAATCTATATTTTTTATCATTGAATTTTCAAAATACAAATATCACTGCCATTCTTTTTGTTTATGTAAAAACTTTAAAAAATTTTATGAAAAATCTCCCGTTGTATACAGTTTAATCACAAAGTCAGAACATATTATTTTCACAGTATAATTTTGTGCTATTTTGCATAAAAAGAAAGAATTAACATTGATTTTTCTTTTTCTTTCAATATTATAATTAAGTCAATACGTTTTTAAAATAGGGTGTCGAAGATATAATATGGTAGTTTAACAATCTTCTTACCAAGGTTCCTGTCGTGGTGTACCATCAATGCATGGTTTGTATTTCTTTGTAACTAATATTCTTAAATTTTAATGATTATAAATATTACAATGAAGGCTTTTGATGCAAAATTGATGTAGTCTGGGAAGGATCTCTTACCAAAACAGAGGCCAATCGTGATGCTGATGAAGTTGAATTTAGTTAGCTATTATTATTGCTTTTCTGCCTCTCTCATTGTTTGCTTTGCATACATCCTTATGTGCATTGTGATTGAATTGTAGACAAACTTTGGTGAACTAGGTCATGGAATTTCATAATTTTGTCATGAAAAATCATTGTCCTTAAGGTGCAGTAACTCTGCAAAGAGACAATTTTACTGGCCATCTACACAAAACGGTTGCTGCACAGCCAACAGGTGTGGACCTAGATGATGGGGATACCAATTTCTCTGGAATCAAAACTAGATATGCATTTTTGTTATAAATATCATCTTGAATAGTTATGAACAAAAGAAATTGGCAGTGGCTTATAAGCCGTAATGAACCATAAAGGATTGCAAATAAACAAAATTCCAAATTTGCTATGTCATTAAACTAAATTTCAATGCTATATTGAAACTGATGGAAATTGGTCTTGGGAACTAGGTTTACAGTAAGGCTGGGTTTGGGGGACTAGGTATAGGGTAAAGTCTCCATTAGTAGAAATTGACCATACAAAAAACCTGGAAATTGAGAAGTCGGTATATGCCATACTCCAGCATACCCCACTATATTTCCACTGATTAGAATCTAAAGGAACCGAGCGCCCACAAAATAAAACTAGCCCTAAGTATTATTAAACATGCTCTTTTCATCTGGTTTTGTTAGAAAATGATGCAGCTTGTCTCACATGAAATTGGTGTCCACTTTGACATCTTTTTCTGAAAATAAATTGCACATCAAAGCCTACTTAATGACGATCAAGTGTGCTCCAATCCATGCAATCACTATTGTGTTCTGTGGTTGTAGCAAACCCTATATAGGCTGCTTGATGATACAAGCAGAAAATGACATTATCCAACTACGTAATACACTCACTGTGCCTAGAATGTAATCGTACATACACAGGGCAGACAAAGAATACATTCAGAACAAGGTTCAATATCCACCAACAAACCTGGAATAAGTTTGATAGGTTAAAAAATAACGACAGTCAAGCATTGTTAAAACACTATGCAAGTCACCATTCTGACAAACTAAAAAATACATTACCCTTTTATGAAGCCTATATGTTTGTATTTCTAGAACAATGCTAACCTGTAGACCTAGATATACGTGAAAACCATTGGAAAGACAAACTCCAATCAAGTATCAATATTATGAAAATGGTACTCTCAGATCGGTCTATACAATAAATCTATTGTAATTCCATTGGGCAGTTTCAACTGCTCGAGAGCAAGCTGCTAAAAAAATGGGCACTTTGCCTTTATTTTTAGTCCAAGAATGTGGTATAGAAGGGGAGTGTTGCATTCGCAGCATTTTAAACCTTTTTGAGTTGCATTGGCTATTATGACTATTGAAGCCTCTTTAAGAGATGAAATTTGATTGCTTCAATCTGAAACTATTTTCGACCAATCAAAAATAATTTAATTAAAAAAAAAAAATTGCTCACAAAACTTGCATGTTAACATTTTAGCAATCGAGATGTTGAAAATGGGTCCATTCCATGTCAAATCAATAAATCTTTGGCCCAAAATACCATGATCATCACAGATTTTGTTCAATTTGGCACAATTATAGATCTTTGAGACAAATTGAATGGCACCTGTCTCCCCTTTCTAGTTCAAAGGGTTCTGACCTGAACTTTGCAAAAAATGTGAACATTTGGAGGTTTGAAAATCAATATCTCAGTTGTTTTTAAACATAGAAATACGCATACACACATTTATATACCATTTTAAAGTACTCGAGTAGATCTAAAACTTTATATGCATTTTTACCTCAGAGGTCAAATAAAAAAGTTGACCTCGAACTTGACCTTTCTATATGTCGATCAACATGACCAATTGGCATAGGTACAACATTTCATGGTGGAGAACAAATGGGAACTTGTGCTACAAGGATTTTAATGAACTAAAATTCACAAGAAAGGTCAATTTGCGCATGTTAAAATGAATTTTCAAATGGAATATCTCATCTTATAGGGAAATTTTGTTTTATTACCATGATTATGCCAATTGGTCTCATCAATAAACCCTTTGAACTAAAAATGTGAGACAGGTGCCATTCAATTTGTCTCATAAAGATCTATAATTGTGCCAAATTTGAACAAAATCTGTGATGGTCATGGTTTGACCTCTTGTTGATTTGACATGGAATTACCCAAATGGCCTAAACCGCTGTAACATGTACATCCATCAGAAGGCATACATCAATCCAATACACAAGGCGGAACTACATTCATTAGAATTTTATGAATTTTGAAATTTTAGAATTTTAATATTTTATAACGTCTGGAACACTGAAACTATTTTTCATTTTTGTAGTTTGTTTTTCTGAAAAAGATATTTTCTAGCGCTAGCCTGATAACATTCTCAAATTTTACATAAAAAGTTGACCCCAAAACAAATTTTCAGCGAAGTAGAAGCTACTATTATGGAATGGTGGTTAGTTGAAAATAGTGACTGAACGAGTAAAGATATTGAGCTAAAATGTATATATGTTTTTTGTATTTAGGCAGTAATCCTTCATTAATGTATATCTGGTTAAATAGGACGGACAAGGAAAACCTTTTCATCTTTCTTGTTTACGCACAAAAGAATGTATGTCCGTATCCAATGTATATAGATATTGTCCAAACGATATTAAATCGAGCACTTTTGACAGTACGTTCAGCCATTTTCGAGATTGTGAAAACTGTAATGTTATTGTTTTGCACTGTTCAAATAGTGACCAAATTATTTGGGTGTGAGCCATTGGTTCGTTGAGTGTTGGGCTGTTTCGGTTGTTTAGTTATTGAATACATTTAAAACTCCCTGTCCATGGCCAAAAGAGATTTGGTTGAGGGTTGGGTTTTTTTAACCGAAAAGGTTTTCCTTGTCCGTCGTATTTAACCAGAAGTGTATGTGTGTGTGTGTGTGTGTGTGTGTGTGTGTGTATATATATTACATATTACACGCATAATAATTAGCAATGTGCAGATGTCTTGGGACGCAACTGATGTAGTAAAACAGAATTTCATTCATGTTTTAATGGCGGAATTTAAAGAAAAAGTACTAAAAATCCGTTTGTGTTAAACAAAAACGGTATTCTCCAAGGTCATTGAAATTGATTTTAAATCTAACCAATCAATATTTTAAGAATATATTTTAAAATAAAAAATTAAACAGCATTATCACCTTTCATAGTTTTATAAGTTAATAATAAAAAGGTTTATTTTAGCCAATCAACATCTTATAGAGCCCATGTACAATAATTTCTTCAAATCAACTTAAGGAATGAAGCATCAATTACTTAAGTCATTTTTACATTAAAAATGCATCTGGATTTTATACCCATTTAACGCGAATGTGATTGTAAACAGAAAAAGTCCTATGTCACTGACCTACTTTACATAACCACTGTGTACAAGCCTGTTTATTTAATGTAAGCTTAATATGGTAACTATTTTTGTAAATATAGTATCATGTTTAATTAAATTTTCATAACTATCCTTGAACCATTCAGTAAAATATGTATCATTTTTGACGGCATAAGTGGTTATGTACTGGTATACCGTTTTGACCCATTATTTTCGGCTGGTGGCATGCACTATCACCTGTACGAATTATAGGTAATATTTTACTATAAATACAAAGTGCAAAGTCTTTAGGTAAGAAATTTATCAATGGTTTGACCTGCTGTTTTGAACGGGTGTGCCATTATCTATAATTAATAAAAATAGTCATCACTTTTGACAACGGGTATGAGAGAGAGTATATAATATATATTTACATTTATTTATTTATATATTTATTTATATTTAATGCGGAGACCAATTTTTAGGAAATCGTATTTATTCCCTTAACATGTTTCAGCCATTCACCAGTTGTTTTCAAAAGGTTTGTGATGAAGCTGGAAGAGATACTCGCTTGGCATGGAGAGAAGCAGATCTTATCTTTGGGCATGTTGATCCTGTATTGGGGGTCAAAAGTGTGGGGGCGAGTGGGATAGCTTGTTTCTGGTCAGGCCCTTTGTGTGTGTGTGGGGGGGGGGCTGTTTTGTGTATGTATTGGCGTAGTGGGCTTCTTGATTTTGATGAGGTGGTGTGAGAGGAAGTGGCTTGGTTGGCCCTAGGTATGTTTGTCTGGGGGATGGTAGTGGGCTTTTTGTTTTGGGTCGGATTTGTGTGTGAAACTTGGTGTGGTTTGTGACACTATCCTGCTTCTATAGAAAAATGTCTTGTCTTGTTTAATTTTGAGTCTAGCTATGTACAGTGAGATGATGCAGAACCCAGGTCTTTGTGTTGCTTATTGCGATAAGTGCTGCTTTGACACATTTACACATTGTCTTGTTATGAATATGTTTGATTATTCTGGTCTGTTTTGTTTGTGTTTGATGAAAATGCACTGTCTTACCTTTTTATCATAATGTTGGATAATCCCTATCACACACACATATATATATTTGAAAAAGTTTCATATATACACACACATGAGAGGGTAGCATCCCCAAAAAATGGAATTCGAATGTGGCATGCGAAATGGACATAGTTGCAATTCACGCTGTTGCAAGTCAACACTAATCTGAGCTAGTCCTCCATGTTTTAGATTGTCTGATTTGTTCCCTGTGGCATTCTTTTTCTGGTTGCAATCACGTTTGGTGATTTTCGTGATGACTGATTAAAAAAACGAATGTGCAAGAAGTTTTTTCTTTTAAGGAAAACAGCAGATGAAACTGTTGTAATACCTCAAAGCTTCTTCCTTAAAAGTATACGACTGGTATTTATGCTTCGAACATGGTGAAATTTCACTTGAAGACCAACCATGATCTGGCCGACCCTCAACAAGCTGAAATGAGAGAAATCTTGAAAAAGTTTGCTACCCTATCAATGAAAATCGTTGTCGAATCATTAATGAGATATCTTAGGTGACTGGTTTGTCTTGGAGTTCATTCTAGCGAATGTTAACAGAACAGAAACTGAAACAGTTGCTTGAATGTGTGCCATGATTTGAGGGAACAAGTTCAAAATGATCTACAGTTTCTTTCCAAAGTTGTGACCAGGATCAGTCTTTAATTCCAGAACTTTTTGGGTATCCCCCTCATTTATGTGTGTAGTGTACATGTGTGTATATACAGTTGAAGTCAGTTTACATTTAAACACGGTTTTTCACAATCCCTGACATTTAATCCTAGTAAAGATTCCCTGTCTTAGGTCAGTTAGATCACTATATTTTAAGAATGTGAAATGTCAGAATAATAGTAGAGAGAATGATTTATTTCAGCTTTTATTTCTTTCATCACATTCCCCGTGGGTCAGAAGTTTACATATACTTAGTATTTGGTAGCATTGCCTTTAAATTGTTTATCTTGGGTCAAACGTTTCGAGGTAGCCTTTCACAAGCTTCTCTCAATAAGCTGCTGAAACTTTGGCACGTTCCTCCTGACAGAACTGGTGTAACTGAGTCGGGTTTGTAGGCCTCCTTGCTTTCACACTCTTTTTCAGGTCTGCCCACATATTTTCTATTGGATTGAGATCAGTGCTTTGTGATGGCCACTCCAATACCTTGATTTTTTTTTTTCCCCCCCCACAATTTTGAAAGTAAGCCATGGGTTATAGTCCATTTGGAAGAACAATTTGCGACAAAGTTTTAACTTTCTGGCTGATGTCTTGAGATGTTGCTTCAATATATCCACATAATTTTCCTTCCTCATGATGCCATATTTTGTCAAGTGCACCAGTCCTGCCTGCAGCAAAGCACCCCCACAACCTGATGCTGCCACCCTTGTGCTTCACGGTTGGGATGGTGTTCTTCGGCTTGTAAGCCTCTCCCTTTTTCCTCGTACATACAATGGTCATGATGGCCAAACAGTTCAATTTTTGTTTCATCAGACCAAAGAGCATTTCTCCAAAAAGTAACATCTTTGTCCCCATGTGCAGTTGCAAACTGTAGTCTGACTTTTTATGGTAGTTTTGGAGCAGTGGCTTCTTCCTTGCTGAGCAGCCTTTCAGGTTATGTCGATATAATACTCGTTTTACTGTAGATATAGATACTTTTGTACCTGCTCTTTGCTCTTGTTCTGGGATTGATTTGCACTTTTCGCACCAAAGTACGTTCATCTCTAGGAGTCAGAACACGTCTCCTTCCTGAGCGGTATGGCGGCTGCAGGGTCCCATGGTGTTTATACTTGCGCACTATTGTTTGTACAGATGTACAGAATGTGGTATCTTCAGGTGTTTGGAAAATTCTCCCAAGGATGAACCAGACTTGTGGAGGTCCACCATTTTTTTTCTTTCTGAGGTCTTGGCTGATTTCTTTTGATTTTCCCATGATGTCAAGCAGACAGTGAGTTTGAAGGTTGGCCTTAAAATACATCCACAAGAACACCTCCAATTGACTCGCATGATGTCAATTAGCCTATGAGAAGCTGCTACAGCCATGACATCATTTTCTGGAATATTCCAAGCTGTTTAAAGAAACAGTCAATAAATCATTCTCTCTACTATTATTCTGACATTTCACATTTTAAAAATAATTAGTGATCCTAACTGACCTAAGACAGGGTATCTTTATTAGGATTAAATGTCAGGAATTGTGAAAAACCACATTTAAATGTATTTGACTAAGGTGTACGTAAACTTCTGACTTCAACTGTATATATGAAAAGAGCATGCAAGAGATATGAAAATGTTCTCTTTGAAAAAGTTTCCTAATAAGTAGCTTCTCAAATGGTTAAAAACTAATGAAACCTTTCCACCAATATTGAAAGATTTTTTCGAGGTTGTACAAATGTATTATTGGAAAAAAGTAGTGATTGGAATGCAATTACTTTTTCAATAGTCAAATCTTCGGAAAACTGAAAGATTGAATAACAAAAATAAATAAATAATCCAACTGGTATTGATGAAATCTTTTAAAAAAATATTTTTATTGCATCTTCATATTATTTTTGTCACTACATTTGATACAGTAAATTCTTATTGTACATTACTATTTAACTTAAGTTTCAATCTCTGTACCAAATATGGTTTTTAAAGGGCTACTGGAAAATTGTGAAATAATGTATGCATCTTAGTGCACAATTTCTGTGTAGTCAAATATTTGCAAAGCACAATGTTCATAATCTAGCATTTTTAAAGGATAAAATCATTAGCGTTTTTGCTGAAATTTGTTGGTTCAAATTAGAGGATTTTTATAGTTTGTTTTAGGGTTAAATTATTGTTTTGAAATGATGAAAATGCCATATCCTAAAGTAATCTATTTTCTCATACCAAACAATATCGGTGACCTACTGCAGCTGTTTGGAGATGCTCAGAATTTCTCTATACAATCAAGTAGACGCACAACTGAACAGTTGCATACCCAAGTTTTTCTTTCTTTCTTTTTTTGGAAGTGGTGATCAATGAATAAATTACTTGCCTTTTGTTGGATAGTGATCACTAAGCAAGTCTGATTTATTTTTTTTTTTGTGAAACGCTGCTAAAAATGGTTTCTATATTGCAGGTCTTTTTATTATTCTTACTAGCTTCATAGCTCTTAAATTTCCATATTTTATGACTTCATTCTTTTTATAATGTCCACCTTCTGTGATGTGTGCAGAATGTTATCCAGACCAATTTAAGAATGTGAGAAATTTTAATTACTTGTTTTTGGTCTTAACATGAAAAAAGTTTGATCAGAAAGTGTTATTTGAATGAGGTGTTTTAATTTGGTAATGATAATCTTATGAGTTGGTGGATCATTTTAGGTTCTGAGAGTTGGATTTTTTTTTTTTATGGCATACAGTCAGGGGGACAGTTGGAACTAGCTATTCTCTTTTAGAATGGCTGGTGAGCAGGAAATTACTTGAGGTGGTTGTGAGAAGCAGCAAGTTCCGATACCAATTTAAAAAAATATGAAACATTAGAATAATATGACTATTAATGTGTATCTTTATTTTTATAGCTTGTAAACATATATGCACACATGAATATAAATATGCATGTATATACATGTATTTTGCTTTAAAGTAAATAAATTATGTATGGTTATACTGTGGGTGTTTTTGAAATTTTTAATTATTTTAACTGTAGGCTATCAGTCTTGGCACCATCACCACTATCATTATTTTTATCTTATGTATTATTTCTATGGCTAAAGCAATCAATTTTTTGTTGAAGACCTGAAAGTGTTGCAAATAGAATTATTGGTCATAGCAATGTAATAGTGCTTTTCTTGAATCAGCCATTCTTTATAATGGTAATTATACCTTTATAGGGAAGCATGAGGAATATATTCTTGGCATGGAGGATCAACCATTCTTGAGTTTTCCATCTATACTCATGTTAACAATTTAAAAATAAATTCTATGATCTCTATATTGATTGGAGGTCTCCCACCCCGTTTCTTTTCTTCTATTACTTCATTGAATTTGTACACAACTCGGTTCATTTGAAGTTTTAACCTGTACAATGAAAATACACCTATTCTATCTGCAGCAAATTTAGGTGTCAAAAAACCATCTTGATAAATATATAGATTCATCTTTGCAAAAGTGATGCCTTGCAGTACATGAATTGTACCAGTGTTGATATGCACCAAATTATTAATTTTCATTTACCTACTTTTAGTTATTTTCATTAATCTTTTTTTTTACTTGCCTTTTTTTTCTATTAGTGAGGTGGCATAGCTAACCTGTTGTTCATTTTGTGATGAAACTGCCAAATTTGGTAGATCTATAGCTTAATATATTTAGAAGAAATCTGAATATTGGGCCATTGCAGATTGGTATTCTGATGACCATGGCAGCCATTTTCCAAAATGGCTACCAGCGGTTACTGGCATAGAACATTTTGGCCACCCCAAACTGCTGTTTTCAACACCACAAACATTAGAAACCTTCAACCAAAACAGTCAACATAGGTTTCTTCAATTTTCAAGTTGGTCTGGTTGGCTGGCTCTGCATGTATCATGTATACAGGCTACACCAATGGAGCTAGATGGCTGAAAATTAAAACATTTACTCCTCTAGAAAAAACTTTTTTGTTTTTTGAAATTCCCTTCCTAAATAGGTTTTTAGTGGGGGTGTTAATTTGCAATGTAAGTTTATGCTAAATTGGTATCTTAGATTGGGTCCAGCAGCTTTTTGTTTTTTGTTGTTGTTGAAAACTTGGACTTTTTTAGTAACCACTGCCCAACAAATGGTGAGAGAAGTAACTTATTCATTGATCAACCCCTTTTCCCAATTTTTCAATTGCTCACCCCTAACATGGCATGCTGCCAAAAGATGTTGGTCATGTGACAGTTTCTAGTGAATGACTAATCAGACCTGTTTACATACAAGTTAAAGGGAAGAATGTTTTATTACAATGTAAAGTAATAATAAATGAAAGAAAACAACAAAATGGTGAGATTGTCTCTATATGTTATAGTAATAACTTCATTAAACCATAGCGAATGTAGTTATGTATTAACATACGCCATGTAACAATGTTCAGTGAATGTACTGAAGCCATTGACTATGCTACTTAATTTAGTTGAAAAGACCAGTGTAATTGCTGTATGTTATTTGAACTATTCTATGAACACATCTTGATCATGTTAATTGTTCATTACGGCAAGGCAACTTACCATGGCACAGCACTTTAATGTTTGAGTAAATGAGAGATCTTAGTCAGCTGGCACATTTTCCCTCTTAGAAGCAGAGGCCTGTACACTGAAGTGCAGCTCTTTCTGCAACCACTCTTGCAGCCACAAGAGATCAGCTTCAGGATTTTGATGCTTGTGGCAACATTGTCCAGTGGGGCTCATACATTCATTCTGTCTTCATCCACCCCCAGTCACTTGGTGATGGCAGCACAGGGTCTGGCACCAGTGTCTTCCCCCAGATGTGACCACCTTGGTAGATGGCTCTCTACGTGCTCCACCAGAACAGCTTGGGTTTGCTGCACCAAGTTTTTTCTGTGGAAAGAGCTTCCTTCTTGCACAGTCCACCTTAGTGCAGGTGCTGGTTCTATCAAAAAGGAGTATGACAAAACTCTCAATGTTCATTGCATCCTCTGGGATCCCCTTTGGTCTATTTGCCAGAATCGGTAGTGCATCTGTCAGTTTCGGTAGTGACTTCCATGCTTTTTTCTTTCCAAGTCTAGGAAAGGTTGATACAGTGTTGCAGCCTGTCAAAGCATGGAACATTGCAAGCGCACATGACATCTTTGGTCTGAGGCACGCAGCTATTTGGTGGGCTGCCAGGTAGCTGAGCGCCCCCTTCCCATCAGTGAGGACAACTTCCTTGTCTTCCTCACAGAATGCCTGAAGGAGGACCATGGACAGGAAAATGAATAGTTCTGTATTGTTGCTGTCAACCTGCAGAAAGTTCTGCCAGTTTCCTTGGTATGGCAGCCATCCCAACCACATGTCTCCTTACACCATTTCCACGCTTGGCTCTTGCTGTGCCTTTCAGGGAGTCATCCATGTAAGTATCCCAAAGGAGGCCTACAAGTGACACACTGCGCAGCTGAGAAGAGATGTATGAAATGAATACCTGCTGGTCATATTCATCAAATGACTTGGCACCTGCTGGCTTCATCATCTGCATGATGGCAGCTCCATCAAAAACTACACAGGTAGCATCACGGACTTAGTCTGAGCTGGAACAAGTCCTCCAGACATGTCGGAAAGTCACTCTTGGTCCCAATTCATAATCTTCCTCCATCCGAGAGTGCTGGTAGCCATGCTTGGTTCTCATGCTGAAAGAAGTCTTCAGATTTCCATCTCTCATTTGACAGCTAATGTAGAGTCCTGAGTATAGCTCAACATCACTTTTCATTGATGTTGGCTGCTGCTTCTCTTTACTTGCAGTTTTTTTTGTTGACCAAATAAACCATTTCAACCAATTGCGGTGTCATCAATGGGCTTTGTTCTCTTCATGGGACATTCCTTTGTGAATGCTTGGAACTGTTGTTGGCTAATCTTCTGTGCCTTAAGTCTCCACTACCGATGGATCCGCAATCTTTGAGTCAAGGACAAGCAGGTCTTCGCTCCTCTTCCTTTCCTAAATGCATTCTGCACACTTACTGTCTGATCATGATGGAACACCCCATTTCATCTTCCTATGAGCTGGTGTGCATCCTCAATCAGTGCTGCAACTTCAGGGCCAGCTACCATTCGTGGCCAGAGGGCACTAGGGTTGTCTGTAAGGCCTTTCACCCCTCCATCACTCTTGATGCAAGCATTATTCTGCTTATGTACTTGTTCAATGGGGATTGCCGAAAAGATCTGTTGGTCTTCTGAATGGTTAAATTCTCTGGCAACATCTGGTTGTCTTGTTGGTAGTTCAGTCATATCATGGAGATGAACTGGAATCTGGTGGGCATAGTTGGTATGATCCAGAGCAAAGAACCAGGGGACGACTGTCAGATCATTGAGTTACCTGCTGAAAGAGGACTGCTGCAAGGATCTCACATAGACCAGTAAACATGGCTCCAATGCCATGACTGTTGCCCAGTACTGTAATTGAGGGTAGCTCTCTTCCCTCCTTGAGCCCCATTCATCAAACCCCCAAAGGCTCATCTTCTATATCTGTATCATGGTTATTGTAGGCCTGATACTGCAGGATGTATAAGGCAGCCGCTGTGACTTCGTGGGCACATCTAGTGCAAGCAACATGTGCTGCATGCAAGACTTGAACTCTCATCCCTTTTACCTCGGGAAACCTGGTTTTCCGTATCAGCTGCTCTACCTGATCTATGAGAGCCCACGACTGGCAGATCAAATCTAACCCTTAAACTTGTGAGTGAGTACTTATTCAGCTTTTAGGGTTACTAGGATCTAGATTATGTCCGTTATTGCATGTGGTTCCAATTGGATAGGAAAGTCTAACTAACCCTAAGGGCCATTTTGAAAAATAGCTGCCACGGCCACCAGGGGACGAGTTTGTGATGGCCCAATATCCAGTTTATTCCCAATATATCTATCAACATATCTGCCAAATTTGGTGCTTTCATATACCGCCCCACTATATTCCTTTTTGTATAATATGTTCTTAATCTTCTGTTATATTAAATGTACATTTTGAAAGTGGAATTATAAAATGAAGCAGGTTGTGGTTGTGTTTGTGTTTGTTTTTTTAAACCATGTTTTTGATGAATGGGTTTTAATCTTAGAATGTTTCCTTTGTTAGCATTTTGCAAAACCTTGATTCTAAAATTTATTGTTGATGCTTCATCATTGATATTCAGGATGTTTACTTAGTGAAAATTGAGTTTATTTCTTTTAATTATTTTTGGGATACAATAGTAGTTTTGATATTTATCACTTATTTGATGTATTTACTTTCTATTTTGAGTTGGTTTGAAGAACTAATATTGGATATATGTTGTTATAAAATTGATTGACTTAAAATAGTGTAATCTAACCTATTGTCTAAATTGATCACTTATATTATCGAATGTGATAAGTGTTTCCCCCCAGACTAGGTCTAAGTATTTTATTAATGACTTATTGTTCCAGCTTGTACATTTATTTTAAATAAATTATTTGGTGTAATCTATTATATTTATAAAAGTACAGAAGCTGATTAGATTTGAAATATTTTATATATATATTTATATTATTTTATAATATTTGAATTTTTACACATACGTATTAAAAACATGTCCAACTTATAAAAGTTAATATTTTTTGTATAGGATTTGCTTTATCTGAAATTATAGTTTTCTTTGTAAAACTTCTGCATGTAAAAATAAATATGACCATGCAGTTTGTACTTGACATGCTTTATAGTTCATTGATGACTTGTTTTTTTAACATTTTCAGTTTTTTATATATATTAAATTTCAATCAAGTAATAGAAAGTGTGATAGAATTATTTCATTATGACCAGTTTTGTATGATCTTGTGGCTTTAATTTACTCAGCACTAAGCAAATATCTGATTTAAAATTTATATGTAACTATTTAAATTTAAATGCTCATTAATTCTATTCCAATTGTCAAAGATTATTTTTTTATAAAGAAAGGTATTAGCAAATGTCAGATTTAAAACATTTGTTCATATACTAATTTTCAAAGAATTAAAACTCTTACAAAACACTCTACATTGCCATTGTTTTTTTTAGTCTAATTATGATTTTAGCTTTAACATCTTTTCATTTGTTTAATTTTTCTTTACCAAGTTGTAATAACACTTTAAATAACCTGTGGATAGTCTGGAGATGTAATGAAATGAAGGTCAGTCTATATATCAATGTCTTTATTATAGACTTGGATTAGAGATTTAAACCTCACTAGATCATCCAAGCAGCTATTGATTAGGATTACTATTGGTTGTTTTCAATATCCAGCAAAGTACATAAAAGTTGATTCACATAAGCAAGATTAGCCTGATGTTACTTGATTAGTAATTATACAGTAACTGGAAATGGGTCATTAACGGCTGCCTAATAAGCAAGTAGGTATCCAGGGCACATTTAATAAAATCCTTCCAAATTATATTTGTTTTTTTCAAATTTTCTGAAGTTGTTATTGAATGTATGATACTAAATTTTTATAATACAGCAAATACTTTGAATAATGCGGTTTTGATTAGTGCGGTTAAGGTATTGCTGTACAAATTCATGTAAATAAGTATAAGCTGAAATAAAAAACGATTAAATTATAAGACCTTGAACAGTATGGAAAATTTTGAAACAAATTAACCGCACTATTCAAGGTATATCTGTACTTTCAATAACATAATTTTAACAAAATCTGTTTTTTATTTTGGTACCTTAAATATGCTGTAAATATGTCAGCTTTTAAAATTTATTCATTTTTAAAAATCTATTCATTGAAAAGCATTTCATTACTTTTTTTTTACAAAATTTATTCATTTCTTCTGTTATCTCATTATTTTATCCTTACTCATAATCTGGAATTATTTATCTGAATGTGTAGAGGTTCTACTTTCAGATTTGTATAAAACCTCTATAAATTTGAGACATAAAAACAATTTCGAATTCATTATAAAACCGTATTAGCAGAGTTAATAAGTTATTTTGATCGGTGACAAAACATTTAGAAACTTTTGAATATTAATAGGATTAAGCTTGAATCACTTGTAAAAGCTGATACTTTATTCATATAAATTAGGTCAAAACAACTAATTGTAGCTGGTGAAAGCTAACTGATAATGTTAATGGCACCAGTTTATTTTAGTTCAAAAGGCAGCAATTAGACAGTTTCTGATGTATGATTTGTACAGTATTTAACTTGAATATTTTAAGTTTATTTTACTCAAAAGATTATTTGATATTTTAATAAGATATGGAACATATTTTGGTTTATATTTGTTCATCTATGGATTACTCTTGAAGTATAGAGGACAACAAATGTAATTTTGATATATAAATCCTCCTGCTGTGACCCTTAAAAAACAAAACAACAAAAAAAGCTAATATATTATTCTATTCCTTTAGTTCTTGAACAATCTTTCCGAAATAATCGCAATTCAGTTCTCATTTGTGTCAATTACAAAGTGCAGGCTGCCCTAATTTTATACGGGATGCATTCCTAGAAGAGGTGGCCTAAACGAAATCAGCACAAAATCTTAACACAACACTTATTATGACTCTTAGAGCTATAACTGTGCAGTATTGGTTGGAATTGCACCGGTGGTACCACTAGCAGTAAAAATATAAACTACTTCACGGAAATCTTTAATTTTTGGAAGAAGAAATTTGGGAAAATTGCAAAACCAGGTGGTTGTTAATCAGGATAAATCAAAGCTGCCTGTAGTTAAAATTTTGTTTGACCAGCTTATTAATTCTTTTAGTATTTAGAAATGTGTCATGAGCATAGTCTTTATTTTATTTTATTACACTTATGAATACCATGTGTTATTTGTTTTTACACATTAAGTTATAAATTTGTGCCTATCACATTTTATGAATACAGCAATACCTTGAATAGTGCAGGTTTTGATGAAGTACGGTTAAGGTATTGCTGTACAGATTAATGTAACTAATCTGGAAAAAAAGACTACATTAAATTATAATATAATAATGAATTAACTGCACTAATCAAGGTATACGTGTATACCAAATGCTATCACTTAGAAGAAAAAAATGGCTAACAATTCTATATTTTGTGTAGAATATGTATGTATGTGTGTGTTTGTAGTGTGGATGTAAGGGAATCTGACAGAATGGTAGATTTGATTAGACAATGTGGAAAAGAACGATTGAGAAAAGAGTATTACGTCTCCAACATATTTATTATCATGAAGATAAATCTTAATGCATTTCGTCATTGCGAACGTCATCAGAAGAGATTTGAACAAAGCAGTCGTGCACCATCCATGCTGGATGGTGGCAATGAAATGAAAGGTGTTTTGTGTGCTTTGGTGACCTAGTTTATTCAGTTGGAAATTACTTCTGGGCTGTGGGCTGGTATGCTTTAGAAAAGGTCAGTGTGTGAGCTATAAAGTGGGTGGCGGTAGGGAGTGGGGTGTTTAGATAGAGTGGATATCTTAAGTGGGTGTGATTTATTTTATATATAGCCGTATTTCTGCATGAATGGCGGAAAGTAAGGGTCCAATTTAGCATTATACTTATATTGTAAATACAAAAGTTTAAGACCACCAATAAAAAAAAATATGAATTTTTGCAATAAAATGCGTTTGATGGCATCAGAAATTTTATTGTGTCAGATTGCATCAGTCTTTTCTCTGGGCCAGCTAGGCATTATTCATTTACTTTTTGTTTTTTGTCTTGATTCTACAATTGATTAGACATTGAACTGTGTATTTGAAGTTTTGTTGTAGAATGCTCAACACCTAGTTTCACATTTTGGACTAACTTTTTTAGCTCAACAGATACAAATTGTGAACATACACTGTTGGAAAGCTGATAAAATTCTATTTCTAATGATATATATATGTATATATCTCCTTCATGAATTAAATCCACAATCCATAAACTTTGCCTATAAAGTATACTTGAGATTTCTTTGTAAATTAGTTTTATGGTAAAATAAAGTGTATTTTTGAATTTTTTTTCTGAAAGAGGACACCTTAAGGAACATTTTGGTACTCTACTCACAGGATCATGGTGGTGGGGGTGCACGGTAGTCCCTGCTCACCTCTGTACTATATGCCACGCCATGTACTGGCCGTCATAAAAAATAACGGAGACATATCAAATGCTAAGAAATACAATTTATGGATTTTGTGTATGTCAGTATGTATGTCTTATGTAATTTGTAAAATAAATCCAATACTTTGAGGTTGCTTCCTGCAGGGAGAGAGGCACGCAAAATATAACTGGTTCGAAAGAGGTAACGGAAGTCGATTCCTAACCGACTTAACTCCTCTCCCCTACTTGTTTGCTACACATCAAACACAACTTTACTAGGAAATAATGTTGTATGTATTTCTTCCTTTCGT
This sequence comes from Architeuthis dux, assembly GCA_006491835.1. Classification (NCBI taxonomy): domain Eukaryota; kingdom Metazoa; phylum Mollusca; class Cephalopoda; order Oegopsida; family Architeuthidae; genus Architeuthis; species Architeuthis dux. The sequence goes on from VCCN01000724.1 coordinate 4,364,436, forward strand.
CTATTCCTCGTCCGTAGATTCCTCTATTCCCTTTGTCTTAGCAAACTAATCTTTTCTTTGTCTTAACTATTTTTTCTGCTTGACTCGACAGCTTCTTTTTTTCCCTTTTGGTGACTAATGATAACTATCCCATTTTCCAAGAATCTGTGTTGTAACTGAGACGGACAAATATATACAGAGAAAATATTTCTTTCGTCCCGGGGAAGATCTTTGTTCGTCCTGAACACACGAGACAACATTAATTTTGAATCCTATTCCATTTTAAATTATTTCTTACCACTAGAAAGAATGCTAGCCAATTTGAAAGATGCACAGGAATGTTAGTGTTATATAGTTAATTTAATTATAAAAATTTGAAATGGAAGTCTTTTTTCATCCCTGATTATATTTTGAGTAATTTTTCTGGTCAGATTAAAATGTTTTTGTTATATAATATTTTATCTTTTTCATGTGTAATTTTATATTTATTGTAATTTGTTTTTTCTTTTTTTTATAGGTCATGTTTGGATACAGGATTTTCTCCCAGTATAATTCTCCATGTGTACAAATAAGGAATTGTACCATTTAGAAGTAAAGAATTTATGAAAATTATCTTGAAATATCCAAGGTAATCTATTTTTGTTTCTTCTGATATTGTAAATATGAAGTTTCAAATTTATTTTAACTATCTTTCTGAAATTTATATTATCTGTTATATGGTTATTACCAATTTGTGTGTGCCCTGGACCTGCACGGGCCAATATTTTGAAGCCCGTACCTGTAAGCTTTTCATAGAACCTGCGCGTACCCAGCCTGTATTTTTTAATTTTTTTTTAAAATTTTTTTTTTTATGTTTTAGGGCCCACGTTAATTTATACTAATAAATAAGTAATTGACATAAAGTATATTGAACTCACATAAGTTTAATATACTTTGTATCAATTGCTTTGAAAAGATATTTTAATTTATTTAACTTATACTAATGAAATAATTTTTTTAAGTAGAATAAGTAACAATGTAATAGGGCTTGGCATTTTAGGTGTGAGTATTTTAGACATTTTTATACTTGTGTAGTTTCTTCTGATAAGTTGTTTGTAAACATGATTCAACTATATCGAAGGAGCATCTCGTTTTCGAAACAAAATAAATCACATTCAAATTTACAAAAAAATACCAATTAATTAATATAAATTAGATTAAAATATTACTTATTTTATTAAAAAAACATAGGCTTTATTCAATTTATTTGAACGAGTATCTCGCTTTTAAAGCAAAATGAAATGGTAAATAAATCACAGCATGCCACCTACATTGTGATCTTAGGGCCGTGACTTTAGGGCTTGTGAATCTATGGCCGGTCACCATCTCGTTGGGTACCATTCGGCTGATACTTCTAGCAGGATGTGTGAGGAGATAGAGAAAGTGTAGGCTTTGCATATGAGACAAAGAAATTTGAGTCACTCTTTCTTTCACTTGTAGGCACATAATAAACATGTGATGATTTGATAAAAAGAGAAATAAGTAAGAATGCGATTTAATAGTATTCATTAAATGTGCACAAATAGAATCGTTACTTTGAGCTGAAAGATGTTGTTAGTAAGGTCTGTAGAAATGTCCTAAAGAATTTCTTAGTGTTTTCAAAGTTTAATGGAAAAAGGTGTTCATTGGTGATCACTGAGGAAAGATATTTCCTTATTTTGAAGGCATTTTGAGAATGAATAATGACTGCCTGAAAAGAATGGCCATATGTGTTTGTGTATTTTGTTGTGTGTGATAATATATTATAAATACATTTTTATTAATTGGTAACCCATATCAGCCTGGCATCGTTGTTAGCGATTGATAAACGAGCGGCATAGATCGTATAGATGAATAAAGAAACAAAAGCTGTGAGGGATCGAACCCACGTCCACCCTGGAAGCAGCATATACGTGGCCCAGCTCTTTCCACTGAGCTAACAGCACTACCATGGAAAGGCAGCTCGAACCATACACATTCGCTCTCCTTCTTATTCTCACAATCATATTTTTTAGGCATGTAATATAGATAAGCTAACACCGATGCCGGGCTGATATGGGTTCCCAATTCATAAAAATGTCTTTATAATTATGTGTGTTAGTGTGTGTTTAAACACTTTAGACTTGATAAACATCGCATTTCCGACAAGTGACATGCGGAAATTAAGATCAATATTCCGACCAACTTATCTTCTGACAGCATGACTGTCACTGGCCACTGGGCCAGTTTTCAAGTTCAGTCTTCACAATAAATTCATAATTTCTTTTCTATTTAGCCTGCCGCCCGTACCTGCCCACTGACTTTACTAAACATGATTCGGCCCGCCCGTACCCGCCCACTACCTTTTATAATGATGACTTGGCCCGCCTGTCGGCCAGGCCAGACACGGGCCAATGAGCTTACCCATAACTGTGCAGGACTCTACCCCCAGTATACATATGTTTCAGCTTTAGTCATCACTCTGAATGAGTGAATTGTCCTCCCTATGCCTCGGAGAAACTTAATTTAACTACTAGCATATACCTGTCAAAAATAACAGGGTTATTATTGCCAATAAGTTATATTTTCTTATCATCTACAGTTGTTGGTAACATAATAAAAACACCATTAAAATGTTGAAAGACTTGTCAAACTCCAG
>VCCN01000724.1:4378181-4392727 GCA_006491835.1 Architeuthis dux
GAAAAAAATTGAAACTATGTATTTTTTGCCAAAAAGTTAAAACTACACCTTTTAAAACCAAAAAAGGATGGATTTTCTTTTCCTCTTTAAAGAATAATATTATAATTAATGAAATCTACCTGTGCATTCAAAAGTAACGTTAATCTAAAAAGATATATAAAAAGGTAATAAGATTTGTCTCATTCTAATTTATTCATTTAATTATACAAATCTTTCCTTTTTTGAATAATGACTGCTTGAAAAGAATGGCCATATTTGTTTGCACATTTTGTTGTATGCAAAAAAGCTACCGTTATTTGTGTGTGTGTGTGTGTGTGTGTATACCTGTGTGTTTGTGTGGGTAGGGCAATAGGGTTATTGTGAACTTTGTATGTAAGCGGCCGTTAGTTTGCAACACTTTTTTACATTTCTAGATTATATTTTTATTTATTTATTTTTATAACAAAAAACGAAAATAAAGTTTCTATTTCGTTACCATTTTTCGTCGATTATTCCATGACCATTTTCAGCGATTTTTCGTTACAGAAGATTATACGCGTAAACATCTTCTACTTTAGAAAGTTGATGCCCTTTTCTTTTTCTTTTTTAAAGGTGGGAAAAAAAAAATGCGTGTTTGTGCTGGACAAATAAAAACAGTTCCATATATATATGTATATGTATATATGTATGTGTGTGTGTGTGTGTGTGAAGACTTTAGTCTAGATAAACATCGCTCACCACAGATAACGCTTCGGCAACAAAGACATTAACATGGAACGACCATTCCCCATCCCAGGAATTCAGGCGATGTTAGAACTGACATGTGGAAATTTAAGATTAATATTCAGACCATCTTATCTGTTTGATGATCTCAAATACCGATACAGCACAGTCATCGCTGGCCAGTCTTCAAGTTCTGTCTTCGAGGAACGAACAGTTTGGCTGCAGCGATAATAAATTCATTATTTTGTTTCTAAACATGATTCAGCCTGCCCGTACCTGCCTGCTAACTTTTATAAACATGACTTGGCCTGCCCGGACATGGGCCCCCGTGCTTACCCGTACCCGTGCAGGACTCTAATGCACACACAATAGATTTCTTCACATATTTGGATAATGTTTATGCTATTTGGATGCTTTTGGAACATTGTTATTAAAAAAGAACAGTGTTTTAGTGTTTTAATTATTGATAAATATAAACTTTTACAAAATTTGATGAGACTATTTAATGAGAATTTTGATTATTTTTTTGTTTAATTACATACATTTCAGAAATTTTAATTACCTCCCTTTTGATTTATTAGTAGGTTTTGAAAGAAGTAGTACTGAAAATTTGATTGGATAACATTTCTTGTCATCCATTAAAAAAATTTAATATTTAAAACAAACGGTCTATGAGAGTAGATATGGCATGTGGAGTGTACAAACTTGGTTATTTGACCTGTGTTCACCTGTAAAGTTTTGTTGGAAAAGTAAGCAATATTTTCCCAAAATCCGATCAATTAATCATTAAAATAACTAATTTCCTTTGAATCAAATTTATCTGAGGACAATTCTATTTTTGAAAGAATTTGAAAAATCGACTTCATTTTTTCTTTTTAATCACAGATCCATGAATTACTGTGGAATTAATATTTTTTAGTCCGAAACAGTCTTTATCCACTCAGAAACCCACTGTGAGCCATTTTAATTTTTTTTACGACTAACTTTATGCTAATTTCTTGCAATTATAACCAAAATTAAACCTTCAAAGAAGATATTGAATTTTTACAATACGTTTTTAAAGAGCATTGAAAAAGTGCATGATAGTATCAATTAGAGATGTTATGTGACCTTAATTCCATTACATTATAGACCTTAAATAACTTGGAAAACATGTCCCCCTTTCTTTTTTTTTTCTTTTGTTGTCAAGTCTCTTCAGTTTAGCTATTGGGTGGGTTTATGTAGATATTTTGAGCCTATATTAGTAAACTATTTGGAAATACTACAGTGTCATTTTACACCAGTAAAATGGATACCTGAAAAGGCTCATGAAATTGGAATTCCACAAATAACTTTTGACCCCCCCCCTCCCAACTCATTATACTGTGCGTAAAACTCAAAATCAGATCTCAAGAATAAACAAATATAATAAAATGCATAAGTACAGAAAACTATGTTGCTCTTTAGGCATCTCTGTGGACTCCGTTAACATACTTACCAGAAATTGACAAATTTTTTAATTTAAAACAATGTTTTGAGAATCAAGATAATTTTTGGGGGACATCTGGGAATTAAGCCACATATTCAAAAACATCTAGAATCTAGATTGGCTAAATCGTATTCTAGCGTCCCAAATTATTACGCATGTTTCCCGTTTGTTTTGAGGATCCTACGAAAGGGAAATTATTTTGATAAAAAATACTCTATTATACTAAAGTGATGATGTAAAAATAATAATTTATTTTAAATTTATATCATTTTGCTGTTTATGAAAACTTTCATTTTTAATTATATGAAAAATTTGTGAAGAAAAAATGCCATTCTGAGGTGTTATAGTGCAGCAAAATCTAACACAAAAATATTTTGAATTAAACACAGAAAAGGTAACAATCCCTTACAATTATTTGTTTTATTTGTATTCATGCCCATTCGTCAATTTAAAATTAAATTAAACATTAAAAGTAAAAAAATAAAGTTATTTGTTTCGGTTAATCTGTATTTGTGCTCTTTCGTGCACAATTCCCCCACGTCAGGTTATATCCACACCCCATAATATTGGCAAAAGTTCATGTCTGTCCACTGAATTTCAATGAAATTGGGTGGGTATAGGAAGAAGTGATTAAATTTTTGGGCGGATCCATGCAAGGTCATTGGCAAAGGTATGCGCTCTCTGAGTGCTTTCTAGTTTTAATGGTATTAATATTATCATTGCATGTATTAATATTACAATGATACAAATTCTGTTTGTGGGTGAGGTGGTTGTTTTATCGTAACAGTAATTTCCAGTCCAATCGGGGCACTGGTTTTTGAGTAATTAAGTATGAATTGACAAAAAAAAAAGAAGTGTATCTCCAGGCATATTCATTTCTAATTACTGGTCTTGTTACAAAGAATAAGAGGAATAAGCAAATATAAAGTGTATAAATAGGAATTGATTTAACATCGAGCTTAAATGCGTGCTGAAGGTGGCTTTTAAGTGAGTACTATAATAATTAATAAAAAAAAAAGCAATGATAGAAAAACTTACCAATATTTGCTGCATGAAGCATGATTATAGCTATGTTGTCCCTCTGTCTTCACAGTTGAAGATTATCAAATTCTTACTAAATATACAACCACGGATAAATATGGGATTATTATAAGAAATAGTTATCTTCAAGAGGTAATTATATTACATTATAAATATATAAATAATCAATTGACTATTGTATGTCTGGTTTGATTTTCATATATTACTGTTACAAGAAAAAAATTCTGTTTTATCCCTTATTCTTGATTTTAACTTGTTTTTATGTACCTTTACAGTTCCTTGAATCTTAATATTGTCTGTTTGGTTACTTTTACTGTGAGCGATTGGGTTTTTTTCAATATTTTTAATGGGATTTATCTCACTCTTATATAATACTCCAATAAATAAAGTTAGATTTTAGGGATAAAGCATGCTTTTCTTTTCTCCCCCCCCCTTTCAATACACTACATTTCCAACAACTTCTGATATAAATTTATTAACATGTAATGTTATTAAAAACTTGACTCTAGATTTAAACAGAAACTGATGAAAAAAATTATATATTTTTGTCTCTGCAATTGTTATTTAAATTTTAATTCTGAAGAGATAAACTTGATGTTCATCTTGAGCTGCTTTTATTTTCTCTCTCTCCCTTTCCAAATTCTTTTTAGTGAGCCAGTGAATGGTTGAAACTGGAGAAGTCCAAGATAACATGACCATTGTGATGCGTGGGAGTCCTGCTGGTGGGGACTCCCCCCAAGATAACACTCAAGCACCACCGCAGCAACAGCAGCAACAGCAGCAACAGCAACAGCAAAAGGCTACCCAGTCTACAAGTGAAGAGACTGGTCAAGGTAATGGCCACACAGAAATGCAAGATGATCAAGAGCCAGACTTTCCCCATGAAGCTTTGGCTAAGTTGGATGAAATGATCAATCGACCAAGATGGGTGGTGCCTGTTCTTCCCAAGGGTGAATTGGAATTGCTTTTGGAAGCATCCATTAAACTCAGTAAAGAATGTAAGTATTGGTTGATTGTACTCAAACTAGCTTTACTTTGGAACATACAATGGTAGAATTTGCCTGCTGTGTTAAAATTCAGCGTTATCCACCAATTTCTGTAAGTGTTTCGGTATGGCCTTGATAGACATTTGCAGGAAGTCTGGTATGTTGGCCATAACATGTTGAATGTGCTCCTCCAGTTGATCCAGGGTTTGTGGTTTGGTGCAGTACATATCCTCCTTTGCCCACCCCCACAGGGACAAGGCGTCATGAAAATAGAGCAATATTTATAAAAGTTACATATAATTTCTAATAGGGAGTTAATTCTCACCCACCCTGTACATATCTTCAACTAATTATCAGATTTTTCTTTTCCATTAAAGTTAATATAGAAAATGTTGTTTCTAGTATAAATTTGCATTTTTTAAAAGATTGTAACAAATTGCTTGGTTTATTTTACTGTCCATTCTCAAAATGTTTTCTCTGACCCAGTACTATTGTTTTATGATATAATCCTATGACATTATTTTGATAAGTATTCCAAAGCATTAAAACTAGTTCAGTACTTGTTTGAAACTATTTGGTATATATATATATAAGATATGATTGCCTTCATTTACATTTTTCCTCCATAAAATGAGGGGATTTAATTAAGACTTTTAAAATAATTAATGGAATTTCTAAATATGGTACACCATTCTTTAATATTTCTCCTCGAACTGGAAATCTATTGACAAGACAGATTTCAAAAACTAAAACTTCTAAACAATTAGATTTGTTTTTCTAATAGAGTAATATATTTTTGGAATAAGTTGATTAGTCATGTTAAAGATAGCAATAGTGTATACATTTTTAAAAGTAATTTAGATCATTTTAAAAATTATGGAAAAAACACGAGATTACAAGGACATTTTTTGAATCTGTCAGATGAGATTTTCAAGAGACATGTATTAAATTGTAGATGTTATTTGTATTTATGTACATTTGAATGTTTTTATGTATTTGTTTTGAAGTTGGTGTGTAAATATTGTGTATAGTTGGAGATGTCCAAAGAGGCATAATGATAAAATACAATATACTCTTATATTCCCTACCAAAAATCAAATTTATTTTCATAGCTTAAATTTTTTATTTTCATTAATTAAAAAAATAAATAATACTGTTAATTATTACAAGAAATTGTTGCTATTGGGAAGATAGTTTTAAAAATATATCATGTTTTGTAAACCTTTTTAAGAATGAATTCAATTACTCAGGGTCCTTAACAAAAATTGGATTGCCATTTCTATGAAAAATATTAAAAAATAGTAGTAGATTATAATGATGAAATTACAATGTGGACAACTTTTGTAGCCAGTCTGATATTTATTGCTATGGGCTATTAACAGCTAGACGTCAAGTGAATATTGATGGCTTCTAGGGACACTCAAATATGCTTGCAGCTAGCAAAGCTACTAGGATATAAACTAAGATACAAGCATTTGTGTATAGAAATACCTCATTCCCATAACCTTTTGACTTCTCTTATCTGAAAGTGGCTTTTGAGTTTATTAAGGACACACAAAACATGTTTTTTGAATGGTTTATTTGTCAAATTGATAAAATCTCCATGTTAATTTGCAACACAATCATTGGTTTTTCTTGAAATATTCATGTTGATGTATAAAATGTCCCCCCCCCTCCCCATCATTTAAAATTGATAAGAAAATGTAATGGTTAAAATTGAAATATATCTTAAAATGTGAACAGAATTTGCATAATTATTAGTATAATTAATGTAGCTTATTTATTTTTGAATTGGTCCCTCAATCCTTCTCCTTTTTAAGAAAAGATAGTTTATTGAGGTCAGTATATTAAATTTATTGGAATGTTTTGTTTAAAGAATTCATGTCTATTCTTGGCATTTAAAATACTGTTAAAGCATCTCTCATATATGCAACTGTTTTATAGATAATAGAGTAAAAAAGACTTTAGTTTGATTTGTAAGTGGCAAAATATTTAGACCTGAATCATTCTGAAATCCAAATCAATTTTTTCTTGTAAATCCTTGACAAATTCTCGAATTATAAAATTTGATTGTATAAACAGGAATGTACATGTTTTTGTTATGCACACTTGAATGGAATTCCCTGTCTTCCATTGAATTTTAGAAGTAAATTTTGATTTAAATTATTCACAAAACTGGTTCCTTAAACTTTTAATAGTTTATAATGTCAGTACATTGGGTAACTGGACAAGATATTAAATATACCCTTGTTTAATATAAATAGTTAACCATTAAATACTTAATCTTTCTTTATTTTCAGCATTGGATACACGAAGTGAAGCTTGTCAAAGATTTTTCCGCGAAGGCTTGACCATATCCTTTACCAAAATACTTACTGATGAGGCTGTGAGTGGATGGAAATATGAAATACATGTGAGTTCAACTCTTACATAATTGTAAAATCTTTGATTTTAAGAAATTGATCCATTTGCAAATAGTGACATTAAATATTCTGAGATGCTTTTCAAATTTAAAGTTTGTGTTTGCTTAGCTCTTTTGAACAGATGCTAAAGTTGTTTTAACATCTTGAACTGTACTCTTTCAATAAGTTTCAAAATTGTTTAAAATTGATAGATTTCTATTTATTGCTATGCTCAATTTTGGTTCATAATTTTGTTGGATAACATTGGATTGATGTAGACCTATTTATACTTTGCCATTAAAAATAGGTAAAAATTAATGTATTTTGCCCATATCAGTGGAGTTAGGAAGGGCAATAATTTTTAAATTAACTGTTTAGATTGTAAAAAAGGAGAATGTGCTTCAGTCAATAATAAATCGAATTTGAAAGTTAGAACATCAAATTTATTTGTACTGTTGATTAAAAGCTATTGATTTCACCCATCATTTCAAGGAATTCTTTACATTCTACAAAACAAAGTTGCACTAGGATAATTAGAAAACGTAAAGCTAAACTGTTAACAAAGGTCAGCATAGGTTTCGGCTGGCTATCTATGTATGTATGACATGTACAGGCCGCACCAATGGAGCTAGAGGGCTGAAAACAGGTTTCCAGACTAACTTTTTCACCATTATCCTGGAAGCGTTTACATACTTTAAAAAATGTCACTCCACACACTGGGAATTTTTTTCTTTTTTTAAACAATCTTTTTTCTTTTCCTTTCCACATTTATAAAAACATCTAGAATCGAGGGAAGTTTAGCGTCCCAAATTATCATGCTTGTTGTGAGGACATTATAAAGACAAATGAAGAATTACAATCTATACAAGTACAGATAATGACACAAAGATTTTCATAATACAATGCTTACTCACCTCAGTTGAGCTCATTTCTGAATTTAAATGTTTTTAATTTAATTATAGGGTATTGGTGTAGTAAAAACTTACAAAAGGGCATGAATACAGATTAAACGAAACAAATAAATTTAATTCTAATTTTTAAATGTTTAATTTAAAATTTAAATAATTTACACCAGATATTTTTCAAAATGAACGGGCGCAATAATTTGGGATGTTAATATAGAATTTAGCTATTCTAGATGTTTTTGAGTAAGTGGCTGAATTCCGTGATGTCCTTCTTTATTTTTTTTTCTTCTTTTTTACACACAAAATGAATTTAATCAAAACTAACAATATAATTTAGATTTACTTACCTTTATTTAAAGCTTCTGATAATTAAAGAATATATTACTGACAACCGACAGTATTCACAATAAAAACTGTAAGAATGTAATATTGTTTTAAATCAATTTAATTTAATTTAAATCAGTTTAATTTAATTAAGAATTTAATTTAATTCTATTTAAATCATTTTTTATTTGTTTGTATTTATTTTGTGTAATGTAGTAAATTAGATTGTTACTGTTTTGATTAAAACCGTTTTGTGTAAAAAAAAAAGAATAGAAAACAAAAAAGATTGTTTAAAAAGAAAAAAAAATTGTGACTTAGCAATGGGCACTTTCTTTGTATTGTTTTTTTTTTTTTTTTTGAAAACGTTATTAAAAATAGAAAAATCTTGTTCTTAATTGTTTTCTTGTTTTTGCTGGAAAGGAAAAAACAAAAGATTTTGTCAAAAAAACAGATTTTTATTAACAACGTAGAATTTGAAAATCAAATGGCGTTGCAAAATTATTTATTTGTACATGACTCATTAAATAAGGTATCCCCACCATGTCTTCAATAGTATTTTAGACGAACGAAAGAAATTCATTCATTCATTAAAGTACAAAAGGCTCCAAATTGTGATGCCTCTATGTTCCGTCTTGCATAACAACTAGATCATAAATTCGATCACCAAAAACTGTATTTCTAATTGGAATAATTTCACAAAAATTTAAGATTGATCTGCTTAGCCTATCATGATTTAAACTTTAATCTAATATCAAATATAAATTTCATTCAATCCTCGTATATTTAAATTCAACTATATATCTATATTTAATTCTTTTTATGATTTTTTTTCTAATATATTCTTCATTGATATACTCTGCCCTACTCTTTTATAACCTCTCCCCTTTGCCTCAATGTGACTTTGAAGAAAATTCTGACAAATACTTTTAAATTAAATGAAAAAATGAAAAACTATAGGTAATGCTCCTAGATCAGAATGCTGCACGAACATTACCTCTCCCAAACTGAGAAAAAAAAGAAAAACAAGGGAGAGAGCATAACATTTGTCCGTTTTGAAGTCAATTTTTGGCCGAATAAAGTAAACGATACTTTATTTGCATTAACAAATTTTTGCGCGGTAAAAGACAAGATTTAAAAAATTTACTACAAATCACATAATTATTGGATTTTAATGAAATTTTCATTACTTATTTTAAAAAGAACAATTTTCATTTTGCCCCCTCCCCGCTTATTCCAAACCCCAGCTAATTAGATTTTCACCCCCCTCCATTACTCAACATTAACTGATTAGTTAACTTGTTAGACCCCTTCATGTAATCTTTGATCCCTCATCAACCACCAGGCATGTTCAAAAAATAGTACTATTACTACTAATTTTAAATATGGTTTTAGAAAGTGAATAGTTCAGGTCAGTTTTATTTCAGTATCAGAAACTGCACAGGCTTTATTTTGAATAGTATTTCTTTCATCTTATTTCTATTACTTTTAACTTCTAGGTTGCTATTCTATGACTGTTGAGTAAGCAGCAGCATAGACAATACTTCATTTAAGAAATTCAAAAGACTACTACTCCTGCACAAGCTTGTTTTACATTTTAAGAATTCTTCAAGTGCAAGAGGTTAAAGAAAAAATAGCATAGTCAAAAGCCAGAGTACTTTATAAAGTTCTAATAATTTTCTATTGTTCTTGAGTTAACATCTTTGAAATAACCTCATTAAAAGTTTGTTGCTGAATAAATGTGTTCCATTGTTATATAATGACTGCTGTTTATTTTTTGTTGTTTTGATTATATTTGAAGGTTAGGAATGATTGCTATCTTAGATTTCCTGATAGTAACAACATTCTTTTAATTCTTTTTACAGAGATGCATTTTTAAGAATGCAGAAAAATTAATTGAATTATGCGTTTGTAAGCTTTCTCAGGATTGGTTTCCTTTATTGGATCTTCTAGCAATGGTTCTAAATCCCCAGTGCAAGTAAGTAAAAGTTATTTTGTTTATTGGAATTTTCTTCTTCCTTGTTCTCAATGTGATACTTAAATGAATTATGAAGTAAAAACTAGATTTTATTTTGGAAAACAATCATTGAATATGATTTTAGAAATGTATAGATAAGAATGATAATTTGCTAACATATTTAAAATACAATTGTGTTCAACTTCTAAATACAACTAAACTTTAAAGTATAATTACTCCTATTCAACTCATGATAATGAATGAACATTGTTCTTTTTATATTTCAATTAAATGTTCCAACTTTTTAAAATTAACTTGTAAAATAATGTTTTTTTAATGATTTAAAAAAATAAACTAGATGCCAAATTTAAAGTGCTTTTTATATCTATTAAAATGCAGGTTTTACGAGTGAAAATGTTGCAAAGTTTTATCAATGTTTTATTCTGTGAATTTATTTCTCGGTAAATGGCTCAGTATCTTGTAGAATTTCAGTTATAATTTTGACAAATATATCACATTGATGAAATTTGTGTGTGTGAATGGTGATATAAAAAAGAGTATTGGATTTTCTTTTTTCTTTGCTTCATGCAACATTTTCTGATGACTTAGTACCTTTTATTTTTTCTCTTTAATCAAGGTTCCATACATACAATGGAACTCGCCCATCAGAAACTGTCCCACCAGGAGCTCAGGTGACTGAAGAGGCTATATTTGCAAAACCACCCGATGCAAGAACGCCTCGGGTATGTATTAATTAGATGGTAACCAGTTCCTACATTGCAGATATAAAGAAAATGCCTTTCGATACACATTGTGATATATTTAGTGCATTCCAACATTATATGCAAATTGCATTTCTTAAAGTATCCATTGACTGCATGGATTTTCACAAATTTTGAATAAATGGTTGTCAACACTGGCATGCGCAATGTTGTGCAATGTCAAGTGTTTTTGTGCACAATAATAAACATACATCAGCCGTATTAGTGATATTGCTTCTTTTCCACCATTGCAACATGGTCCGCCAAGCATCTTTTGAGTAATGATGAAATGGCAAAAATTGTTCAGATGCTTAATGAAGGAAAAACAACACTGGAAATTGCTAAAACTCTTGCAAGAGACCACCCTACAATCAAAAATTTGTCTTGATCCTAGTTGCATGCAGTACAAGTACTGACAAAGGGAAACTATGTGGATGCTTGTCTCTTACTTGACTAATGGAAACCCTCTGAAGATAGGTATGTGTAAGCACACACTAAAAAGTAGAAAAAGTAGAGTTATTTTCTGCCATTGCTGCTCTAAATGTGCCTAAAACCTCACAATGCCAAGTCCTGAACTGCTTATGAACATGCACTAAACCTATCGTTCAGCCTCCTTTTGAAGCCAAAGCATCTTGCTAAACTTTCAATGGGTGTTATTCACAGATGAGTACAGGGTGATGCTGGATGATCCCAGTGGCTGGTGAAAAGGATTGTGCCTGAAAGAATATCCTAGGCCCACAGTGGGCTGGAGGGTGGACATTTGGTAAAATTCAATATTCAAATGCATGCATTCAGTTAATATTTCATCAAACTAGATAACATTTCCAGCTAAATAAAAAAATAAAAAATGTCTAAAGCTAATTTTTAAAAAAGTTTTGAATTTTTCAAACAATCTCCAATTTCGCTATCAGCTGATTATCTGCAGTTTTTGAAAAAAATCTATGCCAAGGTATATTAAAAATTCACCTTTTTAGACATTTTAATGTTAAAGAATTCTTTGTTGTCTTCACATTCTCAAGTTTGTATATGTATGTAGTTATTGAAATTCTGTCATGTTTGGCTTTAGTTTTTAAACATATTTTCAAACTATTTTCCTGGTAACTTGAAGACTTTCAGTATTTAACAAATTGTTGTAATTCATTTGGTCAGTTTATTGCACTAGGTTATTTATTTTCAGGGCTGGTTGGTAGATCTGGTGAATAAATTTGGACAAATGGAAGGATTCCAAATTATTCTTGACCGTTTCATTAAAGGCCCCCAGTTATCGGTGCCTGTGATAGCTGCACTGGTGAAGTGAGTATATACTTGAAATTTTGTTTTAATTGTTCACTTGAAAATTTCAGTTAATGTTTTATACAGATCAGTTTTGAAATTCTTTTCCTAAGTGTAACATGTAGAACACTTTATTTTTTCTGAATAATTCTGTGATGATAATAGTTTTTAACAGCTTCCTTTATTTGAAGGATAGTATATATAAATAAGCAATTACAAAATATTGAGTTTTTGGTGGTCTGCAGATCTGATGGAAAGTAAATTTTTGGGCTCACTCTTATAGTAGTAATATATGGTGAAAGAATATATTTTACAAAGAGGATGTCCCTTTCTCTCCGAATTTTTGAAACAAGGAATTATCATTCTACATAGATCTTTTTGGATTATTGTCCTCATCTTGGTTGTTTTGTTTTTTTTAGTACACAACGTTTCGGCCGTTGTACAGTACAACCTTTCTCAGGTGTATGTCTTGATCGAGAACATTGATGAAATGTCAATCCCATACAATCTGTGGCAGTAAACTGTCCTCATTCCACCATCCCATGTCCGGATGGGGCTTGTATTAGGCCATCTCCTTATTCACAACTTTTTAAAAAGTTTATTTGGGATACAAAAAGGTGGGGGTTGGTCCTCCTTGTACTTACAAATGCCCAAACCGGCAAAAGTTGCCTTTCCTACATTTCAAAATAAATAGGGAAAGATATTGGCTGCCAGCGGGAAAAGAAGAGTTATCTCCCCCTCTACATTTGCCATTTTTAATGACACCTTTGGGTTGGAAGAACCATTTCAACTCTCTGTAAAACACTTAAAATTTTGTATTGTGTGAAAACTTGTAAATGAAAATGAATTTACTTAATTTTGAGATTCGCTCATAATCAAACTCTGGATTAAAGAAATATGGATTGTAGTGTGAATAATAGGATGAATAATAGAGTTGGAACTGACTAGTGTCACTACTTTTATCAAATCTTTAATGAAAATTGTTTGACATGGTGTCAAAGCTGCAGGAAAATTTAAGTAGGAATATATAACTCTTTAAGCAGGATCACAGGTGTCATTTTGATTTTTGATAAGAATTTGTAATTTCTGGAAGTGTAAATGATTTACTTACCAATTTTTAAAATGTAACTCAAATAATAGTATAGAATATTTTATATTTATTCTAGCTGTGCAGCATTTTATGTCTGTTACAAATGTAGACAATAGAGACAAAGTTTCCAAAAAGAATCATTTTTTTTCTCCTTTTCAATTTTTAAAGATTTATACATTTGCAACAACTTAATTTTCACTCTGTGAAATAGGTATTGGACTTACTGCAAGTAATTATGTAAATTAAATTTTGATTGACAACTATCAAAAGTAAGAAGTATGTTCAATCATTAAATTGTTATATCCATAATTTTTATTTTATAATTTTTATTTTATTTTTGCAGACCATTTGGTCAGTGCTCTGAAGTACTGACTCCTTATGCCATCCAGAAATATTTTATGCCAATTGTAGTAAGTATCTTTTTAGATTCCTTGATAATTACTCTATCTTATAATTCGTAAAGTCTCATTTCTACAAGTAATATTTTCAAAGATAAAAAGATTACTAAACACGCCACACTAGCCATTAAGTGAATCACTGTAGTATGTCGGGTTGTGCTGAAAAAAAAAAGCATTTATAAAAAGTTTTAAAATATTTCTGAGGCAACCCCCATAATCTACATGGCACCCCTGGACATGTCCCAACCCTGACTTTGAGAAGCCATGGTTTACAATACTTCATCTAATAAAAAATAATAATGAAAAATGACGGTCAACTTTTTGACCTGATTTTGCATACTGGAAAATAGGGAAGGGGTGCATGTATCTCTGCTACTATTTCATTTGAAAAAGCGATACTTGTATCCTAAAAATTGCTTTTTTAACACAAAAAATGCATTTTTTCCAAAAAAATGTTTCAGGTCTCTACAAGGTGTACTCATGTGCATTTCCAATGTTCTAGGCCAAAAGGTGTGTCCGGTAGTGCCTAGCGCTGACACAAGAAAAAGTTTTTAGAAGATGTCTATTGGAGTACTAAGCCAAATGGTGTATCCAGTTATATAGATGCAAGATTTTAAAAAAAAAAATGTTTTTAGAAGATGCAAGATTCTAGGCCAAATGGTGCATCCACTAGGGCTGACACAACAAAAATGAGTGAAATGGGAAGAATACCTTGCCACCTTGCTTGTTGTTCAGTCAGTGAGCATGGCTACAGTGATTATAGTGTAGGCATTTTCAATTTTAATTTATGTGATTGGAATTGGAGAAAGTCTATACAGCTTGATATGCCATTGTGAATAATCTGAAAAGCAGAAAATGGGATTATGTAGGAACTGTTTCAGTAGTCATGCCATGAGAGAAGTCTAAAGTACATTTTACACAAATTTGTATTATTTTTTTTTATTATTCATTTTTTATTTTTCTAAAAATTCATTATTGAAATTTTACATTTTATTTTTCTATTAGGAAATTGTCCCTAAATTTCTGGACAACTTAACAGATGATGAATTGAAGAAGGAGTCCAAATCAGAAATAAAAAATGATGGATTATCAGCCATAATAAAAGCACTGAAACAATTGGTGTCCCGTGTACCTAATCAGGAAGAAACTGTGAAGAATTTGGAAATCTTTCGTTTGAAAATGATCTTGAGGTGAGTATTAAACCCTACTGTTGGATATAATTACTTGATGAATACCTACAATC
>VCCN01000724.1:4400687-4416966 GCA_006491835.1 Architeuthis dux
ACAAATAAATTTAAGACAAACCAGGAGTGTATGTATGAAAGTAAAAAAAAAAAAAACAAACAAAACACTCTTCCTTTCCAGAGCATCCATTTGAAGATCCAGCAAATATATATCCAGATGGAAGATTTAACCATATTCAGCAAGTACAAGAACGATTACGGTTTTTGAGGTAAGGAAACCTTAAGCAAGATTTTTTTTTTTATAGTCTATAACATACTTGTATGAACTGTGTAATGTGTTACTGTTGAAAGTGTAGATCTTATATATAATGTAGGAATATATAGGTATATGTCTAAAAAATTCATAACTTATTTTGTGTTCATTGGGTATGATGTCGAAATGGAACATTATGAGAATATTTTCTGATTACACTTTTTGGGGAAGTTATTGTTTTACCATACCTCATATTCGGAACACACTTCTTTTTAAAGGTATCTTTTTCCCCCTGGCTTCATATTCTGATCACATTTTTCTTTTTAAAGTTTGAGTCAAAATTGAGGGGAAATTTTTTTTTTTTTTTAATTAAATTTAAAAAAAAATTTTTTTTTACCCCCCCCCCCTTTTAAGGGTCAAAACAGAGAGGAAACAATTTTTACTTTACAATTTAAATTCATGCTAAATTGGTCCCTTATTTTGTGTCCAGCAGTGATTACGCTTACCTAAAAATTTAATATCCTATTATGATTCACCAAATGTTCATCTGTGTTAACAAAATTCAGGAAACACACATTTCCATGAAATTTATGTGTGCTAATAATATAGCTAATGGAGCAGGTTTTTAGCAAGTTAGTTTTTTAAAATTCAAACACTTTTTAAGTTTATAGTGGGGGTCCGATTTACAATGTGAGGTTATGCTAAATTGGTCCCGAGTGCTGTCTTACCTAAAAATTTACCATTACTTTAATTCACCAAGTGTTTGTCTGTGTTAGCAAGGACGTCTAGAGCTATTGCCACCAAAAAATAATGTGGGGTTTGTGTTTGTGCTCTCCCCAATAATAATGATCTGATTTCCATGTATCTCTCTATATCTTATATATAAAGGTGGAATATAGATAGATATGTCCCAAAAATTCATAACTTGGAAATTACTCAGCTGATCTTGACCAAAAATTGGCTGGGATACAGAATATTATGCAGAGACCTCAAATATAAATTTGCGAGTTGATCCATACAGTTATCTCTCCTGCATCATATCTATTTGTCCAAGATTTTCGATGAATTTCAATGAAATTTTGTGGATAGGTGGGCCACAGGCTAAGGAGGAAGTTATTCAATTTCGGGAGTCAATCCGTGTACAGTTAACTGCTTTGTAGCCAGAGGTAATTAATTAAAGTGCCCCTAAAAAAACAGTTTTGATATCTATTGGGGCCAAAGCCCCCATTCAGGACTTCAGCAATAACTAGCTGAAAATTCTGCCCGTGGGGTGTGTTTTCAGCTAGTTATATATTATAAAAAAATGATCATGCTAAAATTGGCAAAATAATTTTTCCTATCCTTTTGTAAAAAGGATTTTCTAAATTTTTTTCTTAATACAGTTTTTGTATTTTTGGAAAGCTAAATATCAAATTGAGGTAACTAGACTAAATACCTGCCCTAATGACAGATTCAATCTGTTTAAAAAAATTTTTAAAAAAGAATCGATAAAATAGAAAACCTCCCTTCACTATGTTATAGCTACAGTTGTCATATATAAAACAGAAGAGGGAGAAACCCAAACTTCCACTGACTCAGAACGTGTTAGTATTATTGATGCTATCAGTGTGTAATTGCCAAAAAGGAGAAATCCAACTGAAAATGATTTTATTGTAAGAAGTATGTGTGCCATTCATAAGAAGATTGAAAGACTAAAAATCTGGTATATTAAAAAAAAAAGATTTTCTGATCTTCAAAACTGAAGATTGTCTAGAGAATGACCTCAAAGTCAATATTTATTGATTCTCCATGCCGAATATTATGTCAATCGGCTTCTTAGTTTTACCAAAGAAGAGGCACGGCCAAACAAACAGGGATCAAATATTATATATAGCATACTTTGGGGGTTATTTTCAAACACTAATTCGCTAAAAACATTACCTGTTGACTTCTAGATATCAGAAAAACATTGCTTAACAGAGAAATAAACAAAAGCTTTTCTTTCTCTCTCAGCTCCTGTCCACTGTCTGTTAACAAGATATCTCCCTCTTATTCTCAATCCTTCTCTAACAATCATATCATCTCCACCCGCTCTTTGGGTGTCAACATGCAGGCAGATTTCAAAGAAAGCATGAATTTGCATTGAAAACTGAACTGAGCACCCAAAAAACATATTTAGGGTTCAATTTTCAAAAATTAACTTTATAAAAAGCTGCTATGGGCTCCCAGGATTACCCACAGAAAACTTCATGGAGTTATGTCGAGTAGTTTTTGCAGTAGGCTGTCACATAGACTGACATTTGGTGAATTATAATAAGAATAGGGTCACTGTGCTGTACTCCAAATAGGTTAAAAAAGCCATGACATCAAGTGAGATGGTGAATTGATTAGATTTTAAAAAACTAAAAAAAACTACATAGTATATGGCTGCGATTGGAAAACATTTTGGACATTTTTTTTAATAGATTGAAAAATGGTTACTAATTGTCAATTAAAATCAATCAACTTTTCCAGTGAAGTATATCTTTTTTTCCTTTTTTTTTCTACATTAACATTGAACACCAATATGTAGGCTTTCAAGAAACATTTTGCCCTATGATTTTTTATTTTTTTTTTCAGTAATAGGGAAAAGTTTACTTAAATATATAAATGTAATGTAACTTTTTCTTGCTTTAAAATATGCTCTTCACTCTTTTTTTTTTGTTTTTAATACTTTTCTTTTCAGATTTTTGCTCAAAGATGGTCAACTTTGGTTATGTGAAATTCAAGCCAAGCAGGTATTGGACCTTGTATGTTTTTATTTTATTTTGCTTCTGTGTGAACTGTGTGTACAACTAACACCATCAGCTGATATCTTTCTTAGTATATAGAGGTTACTGTTATCACTTCTGTGATTAGCTATGGAAAACCTCTTATTCAGGTTTTACATTACTGTAAGCTGAATCTTTGTTGTGCTTTTATTTCTCATATCATTAAGCTTGTTTCTATTTTTTTAATTTCTGTTAGACATGTATGACATTATTTTTATTTTGCTCTGAAAAGTCATACATTTTTAAAGTTATTTATTCATTAGCCTGCTTTTGTGTAGCTTTTTAAAAAAAATGTCAAGGAAATATTTGCATGCTATATTCAATTGTAATGAAATAATTTCTACAGTTTTTAGTTTTAGTTTTTAAAAAATTCCATTATAAACTGGAGTTTCAATCTTTTTAGATTTTATTGTAATTGTGGTTTATATTTGGCTTTAGTATATTGATGTCTGTCTATTTTTAATGACTCTGTTTGCATGTTTAGTTATTAAATCTGTATTCATAATTTAAAGTTTTGTCTTCTGAAATAGTGGCAGTTATATAGTTGACTTGTGTATAAAAATGTAGTATGATCTGTTTTCTTATATAATGTATGGCTATTGTCTATGGTTTGTGAAGTTGATTGCACGTTTTAATTTGATTATTCCAAGTATACTGATAGTTTTAAATTTGCAGGATTACACTTTTGTATAGTCACATTTTTTAATTTTTTTTTAAATGAAAACCTTAGTGTACCAATTGGCAATGAGAAAAATTCAAATTTTAGAATGCTGCTATGATCAAAAAATTGAAGCTGAAGATTTCTTTAGTTGAGCTTGATAAAGTCACTGCTCGAAGTTTACTAAGTCCTCTTCAGGTTTTCATTTAATTGGAAGTTTATGTAAAAGATTTTTCTTAAGTATCAGACCTATCTTTAATTGGGATTAATTTATGAAAATGTGTTAGGCTTTACATCTGACTGAGGATATTATTTTGTCTGTACATGAAAAGTTGTAGATGTTTTTCTCTTGTTTTAATGAAGGCTAGATCAGCATTCTGCAGTATGAAAACAAATATGAAAAAGGAATCCCGTTGAAATTACTAACTATATTGCTTTTTTTTTTTTTTTTTACTGTTGAAATGCCATTGTATCATCATTATTTATGTGTATAGAACACTTGAATAATTTAACATTTACATATAGTAATAATTGCCAATATACAAATATTAAATCACTTTGATATTAATATTTAATTTTCAATTCATAATGTATGTAATTGCTACCGAGCAGAAAGCGAGGTCGCTCTTATCAAATGTATTGGTCACAGAACTGTCCCATATCTTGGAAACTATTAAAGATAGAAGCATAGGGGTATAGGAACT
The DNA here is from genome assembly GCA_006491835.1 of Architeuthis dux. Taxonomy (NCBI): domain Eukaryota; kingdom Metazoa; phylum Mollusca; class Cephalopoda; order Oegopsida; family Architeuthidae; genus Architeuthis; species Architeuthis dux. Next base: position 4,404,992 of record VCCN01000724.1, read on the forward strand.
CTTTGGTTAAGGGTGGCAGAGGGCTTGATTTGCCTGAAATTTTAGTACTAATTTCCAATAAACGTCTTTTTATCAATCAACAATACACAATAAAAATCACATGAAAAAAAACATGCAACATAAAAGAAATATTGTTTTCTGCCTTTCTTGGCAGAAAAAATATCAATTGCCCGAATTTTCCTCCGCAGTTTTGCCCGAATTTGGGGGGTGGGGGCATTTGCCCTCCTTGGCTCATACACCTATGGATAGAAGCAGTTTCACCAATCGATAGCCCATTCTTTTAAGATTTATCACGGCATGTATGGTTGTTTAGGAAATATTGTGTTTTTTATGATATAGGTCAGTCTTGGTTTCCCTTGCTATGACAGATGTAAAATATGGTGGCTAGAGACATCATAGAAAAAAAGTTATTTTACATCTGTATAAACAATGATAAACATACGATTAAAATCATTTTTGCCATTATTTTACCTTGAAAATATATAAGACTTAATACAAATAGAAAATGTAGAGGGTAACTTTTTTATTATTTTGTATTTAAGACAAAACTTAGTTAAAAGAACTAAAAACAATTTGGTCAAACTCTAGTTCAATTACAAATGAAATAAAGCAAACACATTTAACTTTAATTTCATCTCTTTTAGTGAGGATATACTTATCTAGTTATTTTTGTTAAATTGATATGTTGACAGATGTCTGAGGTTTATTCTTTTCAGACTTTTTATAAAAAGGTTAAATTAAAAAGACTCAGATTGTACTGTTTAATTGCTATCAATTACCAAATATTAAAACTGTATAGTTATGTAATATTCCTATTTAAGGTTTTTATTAAAAAAATTAATATTGATTGAAAACCATGTGATAGCTCTTTCTCAAAGTAGAGAAGAGCGAGATATGAATTACGTAAATGTAAAAAAATTAAAAATGCATTGAAATTTTCATGAACTCATTACAATGATAGCTTAATATATTCTTGATAGGTTTCATAGTTACTTTTTGTGTATTGTTGATTGGAATTAGAATTAAACATTTTGGGTTATCCATAAAATAATTGTTAAAAATAAGGTTAATTTATAAACCATAGTAAAATGATTCACAAAAGTAATGGAAGCTTACATATCCCAAATTTAATTGATCAGAAATGTTAGTTATACTGGACATTGTTTCATTTGTGCCAATATTTTTTCTAAATAGTTTCAATAAAATTCTGTTTTCGTTCAAGTAAATTTGATTAATATTAATTTTAATATTAATCAAATTTACTTGAACATTAAAATTTGCTTTTCCATATATCAAACTTATTACAGTTCTAATAACTATCTTGCTAAAAGAAAATGAAATTTTGGTATTAGAATTAATTGAACAGAAAAAATCAAATACTTAAATTCGTATTAAGTAATAATCTCGGCTACAAACAGCCTCTTAATCTTTATTAGTTCAACATGTATTGCATAAGAACTGCCTTGAAATACTTTTGTAAAACAAAAGTATTGTTTTAACTCTTGTTTAGAAGTTCAGTTGATTTACTCTCCTTGATATAGTGGACATACGAAGAATTAGAATATATTAAAATGTCTTTAGAAAAACAATTATACCTGTAATCAAAATATAAAAACGAGTAGCATAATATTAAAGTGATTTGCCTGTATTTTAAATAGTATACAAGTCCAAAAAAGCAAACTTTGTAAATAGTTTCTACCCTCCATAATTTGTAAGATGTAGATTGTCAAGATTGATTTAGATATTGAGTTCTTGAATTTGCATTGACATCAGGAATAGTATAAACTGCAAAATGTCATCCACCGGGATATTTAATTATGACCAGATGAACGATAGGTATTTATAAAGCTTATATTAGTCTGGCTCAAGGCCACAAGTTTTTGGGCATCCAGTAAGAATTAAACTCACTACCCAGTAGAAATGGCCTACTAGACTTGCTTGATAATCATTCTCACAGTGATGCATCCTCAGCTGGATGATAGATGTTTATGCCATGTAGATATATTTCAGATTTTACATATATTGTGTCAATCTTTCAGTTGGGAAGAACTTATCTGCCTTGAAAAATCAGCCTGGCTTTTACTTGGTCCCAAATGCCAGCCACATGTGCCAGAGACAAACACACAACTATCTCGGAAGTCGCTTCACAGCCTTTTGGCTAAGATCAAAGTGTAGTATCTGTTCTTCGAAACCGCCATGGCCTCGAAGTTCAGAGAACAACGGCCCTTCGGGGATCCTTGTGTCATGCTCGGGTATTGTCCTGGGAGAAGTTGCACAGGATATCTTGGCCAGCTGGTCGGGAGGCGATCACCATTAGCATGCTCAGGATTTGTGCTGAGAAGCTTTTGGGATCTCCACCACTTCCACCCCCACCTTTATCCCGGTCCTCGTCCAGTGACAGGGATTTGGGATTCTCCCCCCTCAAATCTCTAGTTACGGGGACATGGGATCCCCCCTACTGAATCTGGCACTAAATGACCCACCAAGCGTTGATGTGCCATTTTAAAAAAAAAAAAAAAAAAAAAAAAAAAAAAAACCCAACTATCTCAGCCATCAAGGAAACCCCAACAAAATAATGTCCCTAAGTTTTTTTTCAAATGCTCTGTATATTTTAGGATCTGTAGGTCTTTTTACAATTTTGCCTATCTTAACCATAAAGCTTTGTAGAAATCTATTCAGTCTTGTATTCTTTTATGCATGACTTTTCCATCAGTACTGAACCAGTGAAACTTGCTTTCCTCAATCTACACATTTAGAAAAAATGCATTATGTGTACATTTGACTCTAGAGCGACTTCGAAAATTAAAAATACTTAAAATGTTATCTTATAATAAAATGAAACATTTCACTTTGCCTTCAGTGCCTTGTGTAACTTTTTTCAAAATCATTCAATTTTGTTTAAAATTTATGCACTGAATATTTTTATGTGTTTGTAAGCTAGTCTGTGTATAGTATTTATAGTTAAATAATTTCCATCATTAATTTTCTTTGGTTAAAACATTATTTTGCTGTTTACTTTGTGTAGCCTGTCAACAATAGTCTTGTTTTTGGATATAAAGTTCTATGATTATATCGAATCCCCCATAAAACATTTGAATGTAACTATTTAATTAAAGTCTTTATTTTTAAAAAAAAAATGCTTATCTTTTTCAGATTTGGAAATGTTTAGCTGAGAATGCCATTTATGTGGCAGACCGAGAATCTTGCTTTAAATGGTTTGCAAAGGTAATTATCTTATTTGCCATAGACCTAATTGTTTAATATGCCAAATCTAGACTAGAAAATATAGAAAGCATCTTGTAAATTCTATTGTTAAAATGTATAATCATTAGCAGCAAAAAAACAAGGCTGGAACCTATCAGTTCCTATTTTAAAAATCAAAATTCATTATCTATTTATGTGATTAGTTTCTCAAAATGTAGTAACTGACCTGAAAGCTTGGGTTGTATTATTGAGGATATCTACTCAGGCAGTCTTGACATACTCTGATATATATACATTTTTTTTTATATTTTGGAATTATAAAAATGAATAACTTAGTAAGCATTTAGTGTAAATTGTCTTTTTTTTTTCCCTAAACATTTGATAAATTACAAATTTAATGGCCAGTGAATAAATAAGCTCTATCTTATTTCAGTTGATGGGTGAAGAACCAGATTTGGATCCAGACATAACTAGGGATTTTTTTGAGAAGAATATCCTTCAGTTGGATCCCACTCTTCTTACAGAAAATGGAATGAAGTAAGGGCAAAAAATGAAATTATTTTTCAAATTTCTTTGGTTAGGAAGGCAAAGTCTAAACTACAAAAACTTGAACTATCGGGTCATCTCATAAGTAATATCCATATTTAGAGTCAGGAAGAAAATAAAATAAAATAAAAAATTCATATTTTAATTAGAATTTATTCATTAACATAGGTTCCATATTATCAGTAACCTCTTCCAATGATGCCTTGTAAAAGTCTTTTGGTTTGGAGGAAAAGAATGTAGAGAGGGTATTTTACACCTCTTCATGTGTTTTTACGAACTAGTCCATCAAGATGGTTCTGCAAACTCTAGAATAGGAGGTATTCAGATGGAGCAAGATCTGGCGTATAAGGAGAGTGGACACTTTTTCTCAGCTGAGGTCTTCAATCGTTTCAGATTTGATATTTGCTGTATAGGGCTGTGCATTATCTTGATGGAACACCACACCTTTGTGATTGATCAAAGTAGGCTTCTTTTCCTTCAAAGCAGTGTTTAAACGTTCTAACTGCTGACAATAGATGTCTGCTGTAATTGTAATATTGACTGGTAGCAACTTAAAGTGGACCACACCAATGCAATATCACAAAAACCTCCCTTGGATTGAGGTCCATTTTGGGTTATGCTTTAGGTTGTTTGTCTCCTGAATCAGTTGTCTGCATTCAGTTATATTCTTGTAAAATACCCATTTTCATCACTAATCTGTCCATAACTGGCAAGATTTGTTCACAAGAGTGCAGAGAATTACAGATGTCCACTCTTGTGTCATGGTTTAGCTTCTGTCAAATCATAGGGAACCCGTTTTCCAAGTTTAGGCACCTTTCTAGTTGATGCAGATGACGGTGAACTGTTGAATGGTTTGAATTCAGTTTTTGAGCTAATTCTTTGACTGTAACAGCACTGTTTCTATCAAGTTCAGGCAAAATCAGCTCATCATTGAACTCAATAGGATCACCTGTTTGTGGCACATCTCCTAAGCTGAAGTCACCTTTTCTAAACCTTTCAAACCATCTTCGGCAATTTCTCTTGTTTAAGGAATCTCTCCCATAAACACTGAATATTTTGTTTTGCTTCTGCAGCATTATCACCTTTTTCTAAAGTCATTGAACATTACATGTCCTATGTGCTCCCTAGACATGTCCATCTTGAGTATAGTCTAGTTAGTAACTTAGTTGAATTGTATTGTGATGATGTAATTTATTCATTTAAAACTGTATGAACATGTGCTAGCTGTATTGTTATCATTTAGGCATTTTAGATTCACAAAAATATCATTTAGCCTTATCACTATCAGATTTTGAAAATTACTCCTGTAATGATTTGATATTTTACTAATAAGAAGAAATGAAATTGTTTCTGTAGTTGTTTTTTTCATGTAAATTATTTTAATTTAGCAAGAATAGGTCTGTATCCTTTACCGATTTGAGATTTTAAAATATGGAATTGTGCTAAAAATCTCAAATTTAAAAGTTTCTAACTGAAGTTATTTAAAGTCCCCCCCCAAAAAGATTATTGTTCTGCTGCTTGATTTGATAGTTGATCTAAAAATATGCTTCACCTTAGCTACAGAAATGTTTCAAGGCTTCAGTTAGGATTTTTTTTGTAAGTTAACAAGTCTAGCTTTACTTACTCTCAAACTTGAATTTTGCTGAAGTTTTTGTCAAAACTGAACAAATTTAGTTTGTTTCCATGGAGAAGACATGCCATTCAAATTTGGCTGATGTCCAATGCAAAATGTTTTATTACAAAACAATAACTTGATGGGAAAAACTAAGTAATATATGTCTTACTCTCTCCCACAGAGTTGAAAATGCTAGATTAGTACCTTAGCCAAGTCTCTACAGCAGAGCTTTGCAAACTGTGTTGCGAAAATTATGTATAATTTTGTATATTTTTAAAAAGATACTTTTCCTGAGTCAATTGAACTGCTGGGATGACATTGTGTATTTGGCTTGGCTAACAAAACTTAAGTAATGAATTGCCAAAAAATTTTTTTTAAAAATTGTCATCAATGCAAAAGGTTTGGAAAGCTCTGCTGTATGGTATTATGGTAAATTATCTACAAGATGACTGCTGAATACAGTGACTGAATCCTTGCTGAAACTAATGTTTTTCTTACTGTTTCTTAAGTTTTCCTTGTTCACACGCCACTAAAAGTTTGACAGACATTTCTTATTGAAAGATAAAACAGTGTTTCTCTTCTGTTAGAAATTTAAAAAAATTGAGATTTTGCAATTAAGGTTTCATTTGACCACAACTAATAAAATAAAACACTAAAAATTTGGATTGTTCATTTTTGTCAATTTTTTTTATATATATAGTTGCTATGAAAGATTTTTCAAGCATGTCAACTTGAAAGAGAATAAACTTGTTGTAAAAAGGCGAGGTGGTCATATGATGAATGATCTTGAACTCATTGGTTTGGAGTATTTGTGGAGGGTGAGTTGGTATTCTTTCCTTACTTTTTAACACGTAAATTGATTTATTTTAACTATGATTGTTTATATTTCAAAGTTGAACTTTGTTTTGTTGTTGAATTTCTGAGGCAAAATCTCTTAAGACAATTCTTTTTGGATTTCGTTTGTTTCATTTTTTAATTTATTTCATAGCCTTCATAAAAAGTATGGGAAGATGAATTGATTTTGTTGATATGATTGATACATTGTAGCAAGTAGTTAGAGCATTTATCATAATAGACTTATAGTCCATGAGCCAGGACCCAAAATTTGGGCCACCAGTACCATCTGGGGGAATAATTCTCAGTGATTTTTGACAAGGTATACCCCACAGTGCTAGAAAATGTGATAGCATTGCAGCAGTATAGCACTACCCTAAAATAAACATTTCAGAAAAGTGGCCAATATAAAGTACAACATATATATTCAAGCTAATAGTATTTTGTCATCGGTGACCACTCAACATTGAAATTTGTCACAATGATAGCTGATTTCAAGCATTTTTCTTCAAATGTTGTTATAAAATTCTACATTGAAAACTGTCAACGGTGGCTCTTGCAGTACAGTGCCCAATAGATACATAGAACAGAATAAAGCATTCTACTTCAGACTGATGGTTCTCTCTTATTATTGACCCTTTCTCTTTGAAAATTTGTGAGAATATTACTCAGACTGTTTTTCAGAAAAGTTGTTAAAATTATCATCTCTTCAAATGTTACCTATTACTGGCAGTGACAACACATTACGTAAGTTGTACCTGTTTCCATGAAAGATGTAAAGTTTCCTCTGTACATAAACTCAAGAATAAATACCATGTTTTACATACATATATTTAAAGGAAATTTATTATGAAATTCAATAAATTAAATATAGTGTAAATATGAAACATAGGATAACTTTTATATCACCATTTATAAATATGGCCTGATTGACCTGTTGATGGGTGCAGTCTGTGTTTGACGAGCTCTTGCGAGCTTAGTTTTTAAGCTAGAGTCTGGCCTCTGGTATTAGTGGAAATCGGACTTCTAGACAGATCCGTAGGTAACATCCATGTCATGCTAGCTCACTGGGAAACATTGCTGATGTCATACATTGACATGGTAGAGGGCGTGGTACTTGGCCTTCTGCACGCCTTTTGTGAGGGGTACTTTGAGTTGCACCTCCATGTTATAAGAACCATGATCCCTTGGTGCTTTGCCTATGATAACCTGAATTATTCCAGGTATCTGTCCATTTACATTGCTCAGATGACAATCCTCCCAGAGAATAATCCTTTTGTGTAAGAGGCCTTCAAGTTAGGCCAATTCTCAGTGCAGTCAAGTAACAACCCTTTTGGGTAGATCTCTGGACCAAGCTACTGAAGTCGCAGTTAAAAGAAGACACACACAGACTCCTGGAGGCTGGAGCTATTAAACAATACTATCTAACAGCTGAGCACCGCAGTGCATTACTGGGGCAGTTAAGGGTGATTGTGCAAGGCAACAAGTCAAATATTTGTCATGCGGGGCTACAGCAGCCAAGAATCCAGAAAGATGAGGAAGCAGTTCAGCAGAGTTTAGTCTCTTACATCGATCGGTCAACCCATCTAAAGGGGAGCAGGACTTAATTAGCATTTCTACGGCAAGGACAATGCCTCTGACCTGTTATTACCATATTATATAACCAGATATGTTATTATTATTTGAATTATTATTTGAATTATTATTTTATACTAAGCACACATAAATAACCATTCAGTGCCTAAGTAGCCAAAGTTGTGGACTACCAGTGTTTGTTGATAAAATCCATAAAAATCTGTATAATTGAGAAATTACTGGGATCTTGTTAAGAAATCTGCTATTATACACTTATTGATTTAATTCTAGGATTATATCCTTCAGGACAATATGGAAAATATGACAAATTAGGATTTTTACTGTTTGAGGGGGGAGTAACATTTTCTACTGTATTGATGCTAATATGGAATCTATACAAAAAGTAATTAGTTATTTGAATTCCTGATTGCATTCTCCATAAATCCATGTGATTATATTTCCTAGTGTTTTTATTGACTTTTCTACAATAAACAACACAGATATTCTTCTAAAAATGAAATTAACTCTACTGAAATTGGGCACTGTACTGAGAGAGCCACTATTGACATGGTTTTCAATGTAGAATTTTATAGCAACATTTAATGAAAAGTGCTTGAACTCAGCTATCATTGTGACAAATTATGTTATGGGGTCACCGATGACAAAATACTATTAGCTTGAATATATATGTTGTACTTTATGTTGGCCACTTTTCTGAAATGTTTATTTTAGGGTGGTGCTATAAAATGCATGATAGCATACAGAAAGCAACCACTGCCGCAATGCTATCTCATTTTCTAGCACTAGGTGGGATATACCTTGTCAAAAATCACTGAGAATTATTCCCCCAAATGGTACCAACCAACTCTTTGGCTCATGGACTATTATGTTGTGTGCCAAATTCTACAAATTGAGATTCAGTTATGAGAAAGACATTTTTCTTTTGGCATCTGAAGAACTGTTTTTTATAAAACTGTCTTAGACTTGACAACCATCTTGATGAGAAACTAGCTGATGGTAGAACGAATATGTGAATAAATGTTCCACTAAACCAACTTTGGTTTGATTGTCCTGTGTTGCTATTGTGGTCTTAGAGGCCAAAGAGAATGGGAAGGTTTAAGAATAATTACTCTTTCTATCAGGTGGTTGAATTTGTGGCTTTAGTAGAATTGTTATACTTTGGTGAAATACTAGACCCCCACTAATGCAACTTTATGGTGGAGTACTAACAGATTAACCCAGTAATCCTCTAAATCTCTGTATGTTGTACTATTGTATTGGTCACTTTTCTGAAATGTTTATTTTAGGGTGGTGTTAGAAAATGCATACAGAAAGCTGCTGCAGTGGTATCACATATTTTATAACTCTAGAGATGCATACCTTGCCAAAAATCACTATGAGCATTATTCCCCTTAAATGGTGCCGACCAACCCTACTGGCTCATGGACAATTATAATATGCTGATATAAAAGTTTCGATCAATGAATACTGAACTATTTCTAATTCAGTTTACCTTTTACATTTGGGGTGCCGCGTAAATCAAATATATTTCTCAGTGTGCCGTCATACATTAAAGCCGGTAGTGGGTCCTACAAAGAATTGCCCGTGTGTACCTAACCCAGCGACATCCTCGATGAGGATATACATGAAGAACGATAATACATACATACATTAACAATCTTAAAACAGTTGATTCGTTTTCTTTTTGTAGAATGGTACGATTAAAAAGTATAAAAATCGATACAAGAAAACTTAGTTTCTCATTCATTATGTTGATACGAAAGGTTTCCAGTATTTCTTTTACAAAATCTTGTATTCATATAAATTCATAGCATCAATGTATTTTCTCTGGCCTTTTATGACCCTAAGCCATTTTCTAGCTTAATTCTATGAATCGTATTATGTGGGTGTAAAAAGTAGCCAGTATTTCTTTTTTTACAAAATTCTTATTCATTATTCTGTCATCAAAATATTTTCTTATATGGCTTTGTTGCCAGGGTGCAAAACATTCCCAAGACTTTTGGCAACATATTTTATTCATATAAATTCATAGCATCATTATTCTGCCATCAAAGTACTTTCTTTGGCGTTTCATGACCATACACCACTTTTCAGTTAAATTGTGTATTCTATCATGAAAAACGACTCCGGTTCTGATTTCTAAATTCTTCAAATATCTTTTCGATATCTTGAAATCTTTACAAATGCTGACCAGTCAACGATAATTGCAGGGGGCAAAACAAGTGTTAGCGGACAGCTATTGAAGATGCTGCATGTAGAAGAATTTCCCAGTCAAGCTCCTTTGCCGTGTAAGGATTTGGAAACCAAGGGCGGGCGTTGTCAAGCATCAAAATCAATGTTCTATTTCCTTGCTAAGAAGAAGTTCTTTTCTGTGCCAATGCATTATTCAAACGATCCAATTGCTCATGGTAACAGTTTGCCTAGCTTCAAGCTAGTCGGAATAAAGAATTCCATTTGAATTCCACGGAGAATATCTCCCTCCTCTAGTAAATCCCATGCAGATTGCAATACTGAAAGATGTCCTGCCTTGCCCATGTTTTGGCACTCACCTCATCAGTCTGCAACACGAACGCATCGGATTTCTATGTATGTATCTATGTGCCACGCGTACAGGACGCACCAATACATATTCACTCCTTATTATGTCTAGAAAAAAAAAACTTCCCCTCACATATAAGTTTTTTGTTGGGGTGTTTAATTTACAATGTATGTTTATGCTAGATTGATCCCTTTTTTTAGTGATCCAACAAAAGGCGAGAGAAATAACTTATTCATTGATCCCCATTTTCCAAATATCTTAGTTGATCACCCCAACACGTCATGCTGCTAAAGACGTTGGTCAGTGACGGTTTCTACTGAGTGACTAACCAGACCTGTATTGTCTAACAAGAAGAAACAGACGAATGTTTAAACGCTGATCGACGTTTGTTTCCGTTAGTTTATGTTGAAGCGATATTCCCAGCTTCAGAATATTTTTCTAAATCTTGTAAACAACGCACACACGTGGACTGATCGAACTAGCAATGGGTGAACCTCAAATAGACTAAGATTATACTAAAGATCTCAGTGTTCGTCATTGGGGGGGGGGGTTATTCGGCCCCCTTTACGCACTCATGCAGTGTGGGGAATACTTTGATAGCGTTAGAGGAACCATTCATGGTTTGAACTGAGCTTCAATATCTAGCCTACATGGATTGGTCGAGTGAAACCCGGGACGAATCACGTGCAACCTCTTCGGCCTAAAGGCTTCGACATCCTGTGCAACTTACACCGTTGGAAAGTTGATAAAATAAAGATACTACACTTTGATCAAAGCCTAAAAGGCCGAAAAGGTGGGAGAGGTGTTGTCCCATTCTACTGGTACAATGTGCACCATCTTAGATTTTGATGAAACTTCAGTAGGTGATACTACTGAAAATATTAACTTGATTGAACCGGGTATGGTCGTAAATTCACATGTCGCTAGCCGCAAGCATGATTTGCAAATTTGACACTTCATAACTATGCTATCTAAAAAGATATCTAGCTAAAATCTGGTACCCCTGTAGTTTTCCACCCAATGGATGCCTATATTCTATGTGATTTAGGAGTTATCGGTCCTTCAATGAGGCGGGGGGGGCTTTTTAGGGAGATTTGCTAAGGGTGTTAAAATAAGAATTCCACTGGATTATATTCAGTTGATGCTTTTACGTGTGTATAAGATTGAAACATAGAGTTTAAAAGCATTAAATACTTTTCTGATGATCAAAACATAGGACCATTACAGTAAAAACCCAAAGTAACGCAGTCAGTTGAAAGAAATGGTTCACATTTTGCAGAATTATAGTTTAGAATTTAAAATGTTCTACTCATATCTAACTTGGCTAAACTGCAACACATTTCAGAGAATTTATTTCAGAAGAATACCAACCGAGTATATGAGTATGAATAAATTAAAGCATTATAACCATTGAAATCCCACCTTTCCTAGAAACAAATCAACTCAGAAAATCTCAGCTCGATTGAACAAAAGGTTCAGAAGTTATGGCACATTGAACTCTGCTTAAATTTGCATGTCGCTAGCCGCAAGCATGCTTTTCCCAACTTCGTCCCTTCATAACTTTGGTATTTAAGAATCTAGTATACAAGTAGTTTAAATAAATAAGCCATGTCTGGCTTCATTTTACCTCTATTCTATGTG
>VCCN01000724.1:4430016-4448652 GCA_006491835.1 Architeuthis dux
CAGTAAACCTCTAAATCTCTGTAAATTGGTTGAAATCATGTTGGTCTGTCTGATTATCCAGGATCTTTCAGCTTAAGTTCTCATTACTTTCACAAAGGACAGTTGTCCCCACCCTAAACTACTTATTTGTAAGTGTATATATGTGCATTATGTTTGTCTTTCTAAAGCTGCTTTACTTTTTGCTTTTAGGTTGTTTTGAACAGCCCAGAAAGTGTGGCTGAGAAACCTGTGGCATTATTGAAAGAAGTTTTCACCAATCTTGGCCCTCACTTGCAACAAAATCATGTTGATATCCACGAGGACTTCATTCAAACATGTATCGATCGTCTGAAACCTTCCTACGACACTGTCTGTGTGCTGGAAGATGACAAGGAGAGTAAGAATAGAGTGATGCAGGAAGCTATGCGGATGGTCCGTGTTCTAACTGTACTCAAGGAATATGTTGCTGAATGTGATGAGGCCTATGGTGAGGAAAGGTCAATTCTACCTCTGGGCAGGTTTGTATTTCACTTTATTTTAAATTCACTTCATTTAGCTCTGCAAATGAAGTTGGAAGTGGTATTCACCCGTGTCTGTCTATTTGTCCACACAATATTTCAAAAGGGATAAAATGTAGAATCTGAATCCCAAAATTTTTAGTCAGAAGTGAAAAATTTCAGCTGTCACCGTATATTGTTTGTTGTGACAGAATTCTTTTTCTTTTTTCAAAATTAATAAATATGTAGTTTTAATTTAATCAAAACAAGGATGCCACAATCAAAATTTGGTAATCCTATAGATTAGCGACGTAAATTAGGTATCAATGTATTTGCAAGAATACTGCATAGTAATAAAATCCTTCAGACACTATTAGAAATTAATTTTGATTACAGTAAAATGTTTTGTCATCTATTTGTATGGAAAGTTGTTTAGCCTAAATAGTGCAATTGAAAAATGTAATACATTTTTATAAAACTTCTTATCTGTTACTTCAGATAAATGAATAAATGATTTGAGTTTTAGAGTTAAGTTTGATATAATTTATTTCAACTTTTTATATTGCTTAATTGCTTTCTTTTGGCTTTTTAAAAAATTTAAATGAGAAATTGAATTTATTCTGTTTTAAATGTTTGATTTTTTTTTTTTAGATAACTTTGAAAACCATCTGTTTTCATATGTTGAAGTATAAATGGTTAAAACAATGATGAAACATTACATATGAATTAAAGCTTTTACTTGATAATATTGTGAAAATCGTTAATTGTAGTGTTTGATTGCATATTTGAAATAAATTTCAAAGATTAAATATTTTATTGTTTATATAGATATCTTGAATGTAAGTAAGCATTGGTTGACTTTATAAACAGCATAATGGATTTTCAGAACAATTCCAAAATAATGCATATTATTTTATTTGTAATAAATCTTTTGGTATCTTTGCAGAGCTTGTCGTGGACGTCTTGTGACATTGTTTATACGATTCCCCAACCAGGGGAGGCAGGTTGAGGATTTGGACATTTGGTCGCACACTAATGACACTTTAGGTTCAGTAAGACGACAAATCTTAAATAGAGTTAAAGTTAGCAGTAGCAGCATCAAAGTTGATCTGTATGTTAATGGAGAACTTCTAGATCCTAGCGAAGACAAGAAGTTGATATCTCAAATTCCTCTTCGAGATAGAACTGTAAGTTCTTACATTTTTGGTTTTCTTTTAATATCATTTCATATTTCACATATAAAATAAGGATTTTTACTATTTTTGATGATTTAGTTAAAAAAATTAAGCTTAATTGTTTGATTAAATCTTAAATTCTACAAATAGTTTACTGTATACAGGTATACCTTGATTAGTGTGGTTAATTTGCTCTAAAATTTTCTGTACTGTTCAAAACCTTATTATAATTTAATGTTTTGTTTTTTTTTCAACTTATACTTAGTTATATTTATTTGTACAGCAATACCGTAACTGTACTACATCAAAACCACACTATTCAAGGTATTGCTGTATTTGAAAATTCACAGCAACTGATAGTGACCTTTTGATCCTTATTGAATGTTATTTTTTGTGGAATTGGATAGAAGCCTAATTTATTTTAACTTGATAGAATTAAAGTAGAATTTGAAAATATTTTTTTAATGTTTTCAATTCACTAATCAATTTTTTGTAACGTATCTGGATTTGCCTGACGGTTTTTTTTTTTTATTTGTATGAGATTTAACATGGTTAATATTTAGAGGCTACTAATGTATATCTTTTAAAATGACTAAAATTGACTTGGTCTTATTTCAGGCCGTCTCGGCTAAATTAGTTCAAGTTGGAAGTAACATGCCTTCCAGCCCAGACAGTAGTTCTGATAGCTCTGGAGGTTCTCCCCACAACACTTTTGATGGGCCTAACATAGATGCTGAAAACTGTCTGCCTGGTGTGGTAAGTAGCTTTTTCATTCAATTGCTGTATGGTTTGGGATTAAAGTATCCGTATTTAAAAAAGTAAATAATCAGTTTTGTGGGTAAAAATTACCCTATTTTAATAAAATTGATTCCGTCTCCATGTAAAGGCTTACAATAAAAAATTATTTGAAAAAAATATGTACACTGATATAAATTTTATGGTGTTAGATTTATGGGGTTTCTTTTTTGCTAGGATCTTCATTAATTTTTGTTTTGTTTTCTACTGAATAATGAATAGTTATGTTATAAAAGAATTGACAAAGAAATATAACTTTGAATAATGGATTAATACAAAATTGTTTTTATATTCATGATGAAAATAGGTGGTTTTCCTTTTAATGAAATAAAAAAATAAAAAGAGGCAACTTATTGTTTTGATATTTATTAGATTCTTTAATTTACTATAAAGGCATTCTCAAGCTTTTGATTTGACTCAAGAAGTTTCTTTTTTTTTCTTTTAATAAAATGTTTCTATGGGTAGAATTTCATTTATTACCTATCAGTTCTTGACGCTTTGTTACAATATCTTCTATAGATAACACCATATGCTGCCACTGATTATTCTTCAAGTAATTTTAATTACCATTTTGGCTTGCTAGTGTATGTACTGCAGAGCTTCTTCTGCTGTAACAAGTTATTTAAATGGGTAACATTTCCTTGTTCATTTTATACCCATATTTTTTTGTTAACATACTCACTTTGAATGCTTGAACTTAGTTTTATTTAAGAAATTGGATGTTCATGAGTTTTTCTACTTTTGTTCATTGTAGCTAATGGCTCATGTCAACCGGTACACAAGTTTCCTTTTCCAACTATCAGACCTTGGCAGTAATCTCCAGCTGCCAAAATTGAGAGACACTGCGAGAGCTCTCCTGAAAATTATGTCAGCTGGTAGGTCCATTATTTTTGTTCAGACTTCTTTTTTAGAAAGACTTGAGAATAGTATCAGAAAGTGAGGATTTTGATAGAACAGTATATTGTTATCAGTTGAAGCGCTTTTTCCCCAATTTAACCCTTTTAGGTTTATTACCTTACTCTAGTTGATTCTGTAAAGTGAATTTTCACTTTTTTAATATTTTACACTTATAAAAAAAAAATGTTTTTTGTCGAATTTAAGTATTTTGTAAGAAGAAAAAAATGAAATTGTACTACATCTAGTGTTGTGGGACCTGAAACAAACAATTGACTAACTTAGCTTTAATGAAGACTAAAACCAGTGGGCAGAAAATGTGATGTTTTAGAAAAGCCAATATGATGACTAGTAAAGTTTATATTTACATTTTTGGCAATTTAATATGGAAGTTGTACATGACAAATTCTTTAATTTAAATTCTTTCCTCTAAGGTATTTTTTAATTGTTTTTTTTTTTTAATTAAATTGGAGTTGATAACGGATGTTTGCATAACGCTAATAATAGTCAAGTTTATAGATTTTTATACTAGCAAATATGATCAGTTAGGATGTCTTGCTTTGGATTTACAGATTATCTAATACTACAAATTTCTGATTTGTAAGCATACAAATATGTTATCTACAAAATAACTGTATTTTACTTGGATTTAAATTTAATAAAATTAGATAATGCTGTTACATTTGCTAAGTCATTTGATGGTTAACAATTTCATGAATTATAGCTCATAGCTATTTCTTTAACTTTCAGTCTTATGTAAATTCTGTTGGAAGATTTAACCAACTTATTAACTAACATCATTTGAATGGTAGTTAAAATAACTTGTGAAGATAAGCATAATAAATTATTTTTGAGAGGATTTAATTTGGGTAATTTTTTTGTATCATTTTCTCTTTATTAAAATGAATTTTGTGCTAAAGGATGTATGAGAATAGCTTAGCATTTATTTTTTGGCTACCAGTATAAAATGTTATCTACTTATGCCTCAAAGAATACCTAGTATCTGCATCTTATTTCCATCCACTCGAAGAATTATATTCCTTGTAAAATATAGGATGAAATTCTTGAAACTTGTTGTGATTCTGTCTGAAATACTATGATATGAATATGGTTGAAATTATGAACTTTTTTTTTCTGTTACTTCAGATACTTTTACAGTAGAGAAATTCCGTAGTACATGTATGGAACATGCTAGAGCTGAGAGTGGACTTTCAGCTACACTGGAAGCTATGTTTTTCACTGGTTCTTCAACTCAAGTTCTCTACAATGTAGAGGTAAGTCATATAATCATATACATTGTTGTGTAGCTATGTTAAAAAAAGAAGTTGCTTCAGCATGACAAAAAGCTTTCGTGGAAGGCAGCTGTTGTTTATGTCAAGAAAAAATTGGGTTTTTCACTGCCTAAATAAAAACTGGAAGCTAGGTGGAAATTTAGTGCATAAAATTAAGTGTTCTGTGGATACTAGTGTATGGATGCATATACAGTGAAAGAAATTGTGAAGTAGTTATTTTTTTTAGTATCCTATTTAAATTTCTTGATTGCAAAATTAATGTTTTGGAATTTTAGTATATGTTACTAAATATATATTAATGTTAAATGATGCACAAAAAACACTTTATTTTATACATGTGTTTATAAAGATGAGATTTTGATTTGATGTGTTTCTGTTTTTAGGTAGTTTACAGTCTGCTGATGCCAGCAAGTGCACCTATTTCCGATGATGCTTTTGAATTTCAGGTAAATATTTACTGATTGAAATTTCAAAACATTTGTAAATAAATTTTGCTTTAAACTTGATTTGTGAATAGAATTTTCAAGCCTGTTTAGTTGATAAAATTAATACCTTTTGCTCAATGAAAAGAGAGCTAAATATTTTTTGATAACCATATTTTAATGAAGAATACAAAATTGAAGTTTAAGAACTAATACTGCTACTATTTTTAGATTTTCATTTCATTTAATTTCTTTTGACTTTGAATCAGAATTTTTATATTCTTTCAGTATAATTTTGTACGTAGTGGTGGTGTCCAGTTGTCTTTAAACATGCTCACAAAAAATAATTTCTTGCCAAATGCTGATCTCCCTACTAGAAGGTAAGTTTTTTGGGTTTTTTTCCTCTTGTGTATATTTTATTCAAATACTGAGTTTTCCACAAAATCAGATACTGTGTATTAACAGAACAAATAGTCATTTTTTAAAATTTACTGAATACACTTAAACTAAAGGAATTTTATGCACATTCTTATGAATGCTCATATATAAACACCAAGAAAATTATATAAAATATTCTTTGTCTTGTAAAGCTTGATTTCTTTTGGGTGCTGGTTTTGCTACATAATTGACTCTGACATTTAAAAATTCTGATAAAAATGTAAAACATTTGTTAGAAGTGCATGAAAAGTTTTTAAATTATTAATAAAAAAATTGAAGTATTTATAATTTTAACTAAAAATAATTGATTTGCATTTGAAAGTGACTTTGCTACAGGTTATTTCATCAATTCAGTTTTCTAAAAAAGTTTTTATTGTAGCATTTAAAAAAGATTTTTTATATACAGTGAACCCTTGTTAAGCCGGATCTCGGATAAAACGGACGAAAAGTTAAGAGCAAGGTTGCCACTGCCAGATTAGTTTCCTCAAAATCGGACATTAACAGTGGCGCCCCTTAACTTTTAGCCAGATCAAATTATGCACAATTAATTATTCCACATAACTGCATGGTATTATAAATCCATGGGGGTTATTGTTGACCGTTAATATCACATTGTTTTACAAATCATGCATCCGGTCTCAAGATTTATTAACAGTCAATCTTACTCTTCTTCAGTCATAATCAAAACTTTTGTTTGCAGAATCATCCCTTATTTTAAACAAATAGATACTGTTTTAGAAATTGAAAAACTAAAATGAAAATTAAGTGTACCAATTATTTTTTTGCTACTTAAAAAACAATGAAGGCATTTTTCAGGAAAATTCTGGCTATTTTGATACTAAATGTTCTTGCAATAAGATTGGTATTTGAGACAAAATGAAAATTAATAATTAAATATAATTAATGAACCTAAATTATAGTTTTTTGAAGGATGGTTTGGATACACAGCTTTTGTTTTTTTGAGATATCAATTTGAATTTATGTGTGGCCTTAAACGGACAATTTTGGATGTCCAATTTATTTAACTTTTAATCGGGCTAAAAAAAGAACATAATGTCCGAATCTGGCAACCCTGGAAGAGAGTGACCAACCGTGTTGGCTATAGAGGACAGTGTTGGCTTTTGGAAGTTTCTGCTAGATTAGTAACGAGACCACTTCAAAATTACTACAATTACTTCCCCACATTTAGAAGTAAACAAACTTATAATGGTTTAGGGGTTTTCAGAGGAGTCAGATCTTAATTAGACCTGAACTAATTAACATTATGTTAAATAATTTCATAAAATATGTTTTATATAGTTATATGATGTATCATGTACAGTGTATATACTTTCCAATATCGTCTACGTGTTACAGTATTAACCCCTACCATCAGTTAACTCGGACAATCGGCTAAAATGGGGAAATTAGTCCGTTTTAATGAGGGTTCACTGTATTTATATATGGATAGGACTAAAGATTGATATAAAACTATGGAAGAAAACAGCTGAATTTATATTCAGTCTTTTCTATAATATAGTTCAGTGAACAATTTCTCAACTTAATTCATCCAAAAAGTTATTCTTTTTTTCATTCTCTTTCAAAGCCTATTAATATTTTTTATTTTTATTGCTTGCATGTATTAAGAGGTACTTATAAAAACGGTGCAAAATGAAACTTCAGGAACAAATTAAATGAGTTGGATATTTTGTGCTAAACTTAGGTCCTACTTTAGCAAAAATTATCAAAGTTTTGTAAAACTGATTTTAGATTATTTATTGTATTAAATATTTTTTCCCCACATCTTTCATGCTTTAACTTTTTATCTTTTTAATAATTTGGTCTATCTCCATAATTGTTTAACATAACTAATTTATTTTCATATTTGTTATCAATGGATGTAATAATTTTGATTTACCAATTTCTTATTGGGTGTTTTTATGGTTGTGTAAGCATAATCGCCTTGATTATTCCTTTGCTTTCAGGAGTGCCTATGTGACTGTTTTGAAGATCTGCAAATTGATGACCACAACTGTTGGTCATGCTAAAGTTCAAGTGGCTGTGGATGCTTGTAGTGCTGACTCTCAAACTACTCCAATCCCTGTCAATGAGCATAATTATGCAGTCACTTTGCAACAAGCATTGATCTACATACCAAATCCTACATCAGAATTTACACTGCGAAATGTGGCCATACGATTAGGTCAGCAGCTGAAAGAGCAGGTAAAATTCAGTAATATCTTGATATTTTTTATAAACTTATATACATAGGTACATCAATAAGTCTGTAGCCTTATGATAAAAACAGTATTTATTTCATACAACAAACATTTTTCAACATAATCTCCTCCCTGGTCAATGCACTTAATTCAGTGGTGAATATTACATAAATCAAACATTATTCAGTGAAAATTTCAGATCAAAATTCGTCTAATAACTGTCAGGCTGACTTATTGATGCATCCTCATAATAGTAATTATTGATGCTAAATTATTTCTTAAGTCTTATTAATTTATATTTGTTAATATCCTATCAGTATTGCAAAATAACAATGTTGTTTGTAGCAGTTGTAAATCAATAGAGATTAGTTGCTAATAAAAGAATTTTAACTAAAATTTAAAAAAGACAATTGTTTTTAGTAGTTATGCAAACTGATACTTTATAAAAGCACTTATTAATGAGATGGTAACCAAAAATATTAATTTGTTACCTTTCAGTTTACTCTTAAACTTATAATTTGAGAACTTATCACATTCTTAATATTTGTCATAGATGTTTAAAAAATTCATTTTCTCTTTTCATTCATTCAATTTGCTTTACTCAAAGATGCTCTTCTCAAAATTTAAGTCAACCATTTCCAGATCTGTTTTTGCGTTTGAATTTTCTGCCTTCGATTTCTTTTTTTCGCAAAGAATGGGTGGAATTCATTTAACCTCATTGTTGTAGATGTGTGAATTGTAAAGTTATTTTAAAATTTGCTGATAATAACTAAAACTATTTTGCAGGCTTTTGGAGCGTTACCAGACTTGAACACCATCAAGGCAATACAGAAAATTGCATGGTCATCTTGCACAGGATCATTGCATTTAGTTCATGATTCTAATGAAGAGATCCATCGGATTGTTGAGAAGGTAAATGCTCTAAAATCAAAAATTTATTTAGATTCAAATATTGACTTTTTGAAAAGTATCAGTACTGTTCACTATTTGACCATTAATTCTGTAGAATTTAGTGTTAAAATTTACATTCAAATGTTTTTTTTTAATACTATTGTTGTTAACCCATCTATTTCCAATAAGATAATTGCCTGTTCTTCTTTGCTAATTTAATATTTATTAGTTTTTATTTAATTGAATCGCCAATAATAACAAACAAACTAAATTTCTTTTTTCTCTAACCCTTTGGTGACTGCCCCAAAATTGCCTATTTTCACCATTTCCTATTCAAACAAATGTAACTTGGGGTTGATTCAAGTATTCCCATCATGTTATATATCATTTTAAAGCTTAATAAATAAACTGCAGTTTTTGGTTCCATTTATGCATGATTTATTTATTAATAATACCTATTAATTGCAATTTGCATATTGCACAATACTACCAAATATGGATTCAACAGTAGAAAATGGCATTTTGTTACATTTTAAAAAAAACTGTCTATAAACAAAGCTTACCATGCAATGAACATACACAACAAATATCTTTAATTCCCTAAATGTTATTGACCACTCTCTGACTGATGCCATACAGCCTAATATTACTCGGCGGCCTCTATCATTTCTATATACCATACATACAGTATTTATGCTTTTAATTGACATTCCATACTCAAATTCATGCTCAATTACCAAGCTAAGAATGCTACCATTAACAATAATAGTTATAAACTACTGGCAAAAACAAAATTTAGGGCTACAACTCCTTGCCCATGTAAACAAACATCAAACTAAATAATATCAGTATACTACTGTTTGCTACTCTAGACTGGTCAATCTCACCAGTTTATAAAAGTATTAGCTAATGAAAGTTCACCAATAAAACTAATCACTTCTGATAGTCCTTACTGTACCAAATCGGCAGTACAGTATAAGTACACCTGACATTGTGGTATATCACAGAAAGAGAGAACCGTTAGTTCCTTTTTCGATATAGCATAATAAACTTTGCAGTTCCTTTTTGTTTTGCTAAACTTTGGCAGGTGAACAGGCTAGTCCTTTGTTGGTCTGTACATTTGTGGATTGCCATAATCCTCTAGTCTAACTAGCTGCCGTACAAGCTCCTCTCTGAACTCAGCAATGGAGTATTTCTGTGGTCTCCTTAGTAATACATTGCCCTGGTGCACTACTTGATGTAGCTCAAAGAGAATGTAGTTACATTTTAGTGGAACACCAAGGCAATGTTCACTACTGTTCCAGCAGAAGGAATACCCGATGCAAAGAGATGCTTGACAAGCTTTACTGAAGTATAAAAGTTGTCAAAATATAAGTGGTATCCTTGGTTGATCAAAGGAATGACAAGCCTCATTACTGTATCATACCCAAGTCCATTCGATGTGGGTTCATGTCCAGCTTTACGTCCTATGTACACATCAAAGTCAACAGTGCAAATGGTTACACTATCAGCTAAGACCCATAATGTGATGCCCCATTTGGTTGGCTTATTAGAAACCGTCAACTGGAACATTCACAAACTGTCAACATAGGTTTCTTCAGTTTTTAAGTTGGTCCAGCTATGTATGTATCATGCATACAGGCTGCACCAATGTAGCTAGAGGGATGAAATTTTCAACATTTACTCCATATTATGTCTAGGAAAAAACAATTTTTGTTTTTGAAAATTCTCCCCATAATAGGTTGTTTTTTTTTTTTGGGTGGGGGGGTCAATTTGCAAGTTTATACAAAATTGATCCCTTAGTTTATGTCCAGCAGCATTCAGGCTTCAGACATTTTAGTGATCACTGCCCAACAAAAGGCGAGAGAAGTAAATTATTCATTGATCACCCCCTTTTCCAATTTCTCAATCACCCCCAACATGGCATCCTGCCAAAAGATGTTGGTCATGTGACAGTTTCTATTGAGTAACTAACCAGACCCGTTTTTACATATTGTCTGATACCAGACTGTTGCCTTGATTTCACCATTTGTTAGTCATCAGCAACATTCTGGAATGGCTGGTATATAGTGCCTTGCATCTGCTCTTGGAAGTGGTCAAGCTGTTTACTTTGCAGAGTTTATCTTTCTCGTTCTCTGTTGCTGGGTCTACCACATGAAGCATGGCCATAAGTGCCTTGAATCTCTCCCGTGATACTCCTAGCCTATATTTGTTTTTTATTTAATCTGGATTTTTGTCTTTCTAGGGTAAAGAAAATACTGAGCCAGAAGATATTGAAGTGACCAGAGAGGCTTTAGAACTTTTATCCGTCTCTCTGGCATTGTGTCCATCTGCTCTGGAGGCTCTGAACAAGGATAAAGCATGGCAGTGCTTCATTATAGACCTTTTGCTGCTCTGCAAGAATAGGTAATTGATGTTTGCTACATTAAATACAGACCTGGGTAAATATGTCGACTAAGCAAGAAAAAAATGCTTAACATATTAAAGATAGAAACATTGTTACAGATGATAGAAAAAAAACAATGCTTTTTATTGCAGCTCATTAAAAATCATTAATTAACCTTTTTGTTTAGAAATTTATTCTTCAGGGTAAATACTAACATTTTATGATTTAGGATATGTGATATCACTAAAGAAATTTTCTTTTTACAATTACATTTGTTTACTGCTTTATAGAGTGATAGATGTGTGTAGCATCTAAATGATTTTAATTATTTGAAATTAGCCAAATCTTACAGCTAGTAAGAGATCTAAGGTCTTTTTCATGAAGATGTTATTTCCCCAAGTTGTATTTTGGGACTAGATTTATTTTACAATTGATAGAAAAGGAAACTGGAATTCAAAAAATAAAATCTCCAGATAGTTTTCAGTGATTCAATAAAAAATGTAATGCAGTGTTTGGGATAAAGAATTATCAACAAAAAATATTGGAAAGTAATTTTTGTGATATGATTGTCTATGAGATTTCACTTTGATTTTGTCTTGTAAATTCATTTTTAAGTTACCAATATTTAATATTTACCATTTACAACAACCTATTTTTCATTTTATATTCTTTGTAATTAGGAGTATCATATAAAGTTTTATTTTTAGGGCTTTTATATACATACACACTGACACAGCTAGAAGATAAATCCTTTAACACTTATATAACAATTGTATTGTAAAATCTCCAATACATAAGTCTTGTAAATAACAGCTTTCAGATTGCTATTATTTGATATTTGTTAAGCTTAGCTTAGACTGGCACAAGGCAACAAATGAGGGGTACCCAATGAGGATCCCTGTCTTTACATTAATAATGGTCTGCATGACTAACTTGCTAACTCTACAGCAAAGTGACCAGACTGCTGTTACGTTTTTACTTTTATTTTTTTTATAGAAGTTTTGGTTGGTGTGTATTCTCTATTAACTACATCAGTTTTATCATGAACTTATCTTTCCAATTGTGCTATACTACTTATCATTTTTGATTGTAAGGTTTGTCATCTAATTTATTGTAGTTAATGATTAAAATCTCTTTTGATATTATTAATCATGTTTGACAATAACTTTTTTGAACTGCGATTATTTATTTTACAGAGAAATCCGTACGTGGGCTGCTGAACAGTTTTTTCAGATGGCTACCAAATGTAGCAGTGGGAATCGACCGTTGCTTTTCTTCATTACTCTCCTCTTCACTGTTCTTTCTGTGAGTTTGTGGTATCTTCCTTTCCTTATTCGTTTGTTTTCCAGAATAGACTTTGTTGTTAGTATAGATAAAATTGTGATTTTTGAAAATACCTTTTTAGGAAAAAATATTTGGATATGAATACCTCTGTGTCCAAATGTTTTGCCAACAGCCATTTCATCATGTGGACACTATGCCAAAAACATTTTTTTGCCAGAAGAATAATTCATGTTTCATATTGCAAAAATGAATGAATAAACTTAACATAAAATTTACTTTAAATCAACATATGTTTATTTTCTAAATTTTACTTTCACCTACATATGTTGTATCTGTGCACAATTTAAAGGTTTAAAAATAAACAATGAAATTTCTCAAAATAATTTTATTTTACATCTTAAACAACATTGGAAGAACAGGATAATATAAAACAAATATGAAATGTTGTGAATGATTAGAAATATCTGGCAGGACATAAATTAAAAACGCAATTAAAATTCAAACAAAGTTTGAAAATCAATATCTCTGTTGTTTTTACACCTAGAAAACTCATTTATATACCAAGCAACTTGGAGAAACGGCTAAGTGGTTAACAGAAGCAGAGTACAGTAGCTACTACAAAAAACACACATACTTCTACTGTTGAAATGACAGCTGTCACACTGTTACACACACATGCGCGCACACACACACACACACACACACACACCATGTTGAGCGAATTCATTCGCCACATATAAATTTAATTCAGTTGATTAGTTCATTAAAATTCTTGTAGCACAATTTCCCATTTGTTCTCCACTATGAAATTTTGTACATATTATGCCTAAGACCAAACCAATTATTTGTCAAATTTAGAAAAAAATTGGTCAACATGTTCAATAACCAATAAAAGATCAAGTTTGAGGTCAACCTTTTTATTTGACCTGTGAGGTAAAAATGCATATAATAAAGCTTTTAGATCTACTCGAGTCCTTTAAAATGGTATATAAATAAGCTTTCTAGGTGTAAAAACAACAGAGATAGTGATTTTCAAACTTTGTCATTACCTTCAAAAATTCACATTTTTGGCAAAATTTCAGAGGTCAGTATCCCCGGGATCCTTTGAGCTAGTGCCAAATTTGAACAAAATCCGTGATGGTCATGGTATTTTTGCCTTAAAAATTTGTTGTTCTGACATGGAATGACTCCTATATACCTAGCTTCATAAAACAACCTGTTGACTAGTCGTCAGCATTGAGCAATTTTCAGTACTGGGGTATATGTGAGCATATCTCTTGATTAGAAAAATGTGATGAGCAAATCTTTTAATTAACACTATTGGTCAATATGACCCAAAATCCAGATATTTTATAAAACCTAAACTTATTCTAATCAGACGACTGGGGTCATTGACTGGAGGATTATTGGATTGTCTTAAGTAAGTACAAATCAAAATAGGGTAAATTTATCTAAGTTATTCTTAAAATTATTTATTTATTATGTTCTAAAGATGATACACCATTTGCTTTTTATTGAAAAAACAATTTTTTACACTAATTTATGAAATATTCTCCAGTTATAACGAATTTAGTCACAAAAATTATCTTTTAATTTTCTCAGAATTTCAAAATATGTTTACAGAAGTACAGAGAAACATTTACCAGGCACATTTTATTGATTATTTTTTTCATAAGTTATAAAGAATTTAGTCACATTTTATAGTAAACTTACTTAAGACAATCCAACATAAGTGCAACATCAAAAACTATAAAACTTTGAATAAACTAAAATTTTCTGGGTTAAATTTTCTTTTTAAAAAGGACCACACTACTTACTCTCATTCCGATGTTGATGAGCCCAGTTGTCCGGTCGCCTGGCCTCTACTTTGTTTCACCTTGATTCTAACTCATTAGTGAACTAAATTTATTGTTAAGTTCATCCTGATGTCAAATTATCCTGCATCACAAATTTGCAGCCCGTAGGGTGTAGCTGTCTTCGTTAGATTTGGAAATGCCAAAATTGACCTGACCTCAAATTAAGCTTTAATAGGGCACCAGAGGTCATCGCCACCTATCCTATGTTTATCAAGTTATCTTTGTACACAAATTTGCAAGCCGTAGGGTTCAACCGTCTACATTAGCAGAAAATCGACATCTGATGAAAAAAAAACAAACTTTTATATAATATTTGTTTTTATTATCATTCTGTTTTTCCAATGTTGTTTAAGATTTAAAATTAAAATTATTTTTGAGAAATTTTATTTATTTTGTTTTTAAACCTTTTTAAATGGTCAACGGATACCATCCTCAGCAAAAGAAGACCAAAGTAAAATTAAAAAATAACAAAATTTACTTTGAATCAATATGTTTAAGTTTATTTATTTATGAAATATGAATATTTTTAGACAATAAGAATGCAGATTCATAAGTAAAAATATCCTTCCAACAAAAAAAGTTTTTGGTGATGCGTCTGCATGATGCAACAGGTGTGGGCGAAATGTTATTTGGCAAAAAGTCTGAGAGCTGAATACCTCACTGGGTTGAGCAAATTCTGACTTCCCTGACTATATTCTGCTACTCAACCTGGTTTTGCATAGCTGTTGTGTGTTCTTCCCATTTGTAGGTTAGTAACTCTACATACTTGGTCCAAGTATGTTGTGTATTGACAGCCTCTTGATCTTTTCCCCCAAGTAGGTTCCCATAGAAGCAGTTGATGCAGTGTTTGGTTTTTCCTCTATCCAGCAATCTATACCAATATTTGAGCCCTCTGTTTGTCTGTGCCTCTTCTCCGCAAAAACTACAAGCCCTATCGACCTAATATTTTGCATGTAGACTGGAAAGAGGTCGACTTCCCATATAGGCTATGTGAGGTTGACCTTGGCAGCCATTTGTGGTCATTTTTAGCTAAGTTTCAGAGTTGTTGATCACAATTGTGCACCAAGGATGCTGAAATTTAACATATATGTACAGCTTATCATGGCGAAGATCACAATCTATGTGACATTGACCTCTGAGGTCATCAGATGTCATTTCTGGTCATTTTAAAATAATTTTCTTAGTCAATTGTGCACCTAAACTGAAATTAGACATGGGTAAATTTTTCCATGCCGATGCTCATATGGATTGTGATTTTGACCTGAGGTCACTTGAGGTTATCAAAGGTAATTTCTAGCCAATTTTCCAATTGGTGGGCCACAATTTTGCAACAAGCCTGCTGAAATTTAACATATGGATACATGCACTCATGTTGAAGGTAACAGGCTAGGCGAGGTTGACTTTGGAGGTAGATGTCATTTCTGGTAAATTATTCCAGTTTGTGGCTATAATAGGGCTCCTATGGAACTGAAATTTGGCTTATGGGGTAAGTCTTTTCATGACAAAGGTCATAGGTAATGCAAATTGACCTGTGGAGTCATTCAAGGTTATCTGAGGTCATTTATAGATATTTCTAACCAATTTTCTGAGTTGGCCACTATTTTGAAACTGAAATTTGGCATAGTGGTAAATTTGTTCCTGTCCTAAGTATTTGGCAATGTGATTTTGCCATCGGAGGTCATTCAAGGTCACCATATGCCATTTCTGATCATTTTTCTAAATTGTTGCCCACAAGATCATTGGAGGCCAGCACAGGTCAATTTTGGATTATATAGCTTTTGGGAGCAAAACAAAGAACTTTAGAGGCAGTCATTGTGCAACCCTGAGATACATTTTCAGTCAAAAATTATCAAATTTTAATAAGGCACAAGGACAATCTCTCATGATCGCTGGCCTTTACTTGACTCATCCATGCTTTTCCCATGGACAACTTTATATTGGTTTCATACTGGCACCCAATTGGAGAGGCACATATGTACTGTATCCAGATGCCATGTCGAACTAAGAGACAACACCATTTGTTCGTTTTTGTGCATCAGAATATTTCCTCCTTACAGCTACTTTTACATGTGTAAATAGTGTAAATAATTGGGGGTTATTTTTCATTGGTTGTGTTGTGTCAGAAGTAATATATCAAAGAACATATTTTCCTGTTGGTTATATTTTCAGTTATTTTTCCCACTGCGCAATGCTAGTGTCTGACAAATCTTAGTCCACAAGTACTTATCACATTGGAGATGCGCTCAAGATCTCTATATACATATTTATTTGTTTTATGCTCTTTCCATGATGTCTTGTGCCATTCTTAACAGTCTGGTATAATTTCCATCAAGAAGATTTTTCCATGATTCTTGTTAGTGTCCAACTTTCTGCTCGATAAATTCTTCAGTGATGAGAATAAGTTCTCATAAAAATATTCCCCCATGCAGATATTTTCATTGGATAATCATTTAATATGAAATCATAATCCTCAAGAAATAACCGATATCAATGTAATAAAAAATATTTTTGCATATCCATAAACATTAGTATTAGTGTTGTGGATAAGTCGAATGTTATTAATCATAGAATAAATAGTATAGATTATTATTTTTTAATAGCAGAATTGAGTAATATTTCGATTAAATGTGACACTGTTTTTATTACTCAAATTTCTTCTTCAGACAACTGTGAAAGATAATGCCAAGCAATCTCACGAGTATTTCCACTTGCTATGCAGGTATGTTTATTCTTTCTTTTCTTTTCTTTCAAGTTGAAATAGGTTTGAAAATCTTTTAAATTGTTATTGTAAAATTCTTCCAGTGATTTCTTTTAAACTTTCATATTTATTAACAGGAAATAATAATGCAATTTAAAAATATAAGACATCTGACTTCCAAGATTTAAGCTTGCTGCCTACTTCATCTTTAAATGTTGATAGATTTTTTTTGCTTTACCTTTTTTTATTGAATATGTTATAAATGTATATTATAAATTTTGCAGATTACTGAATCATGCCTTTACCAGTGAAGTGAGCTTGCCTAACTCTGAGGTTTTACTCAACAATGAAATTAGCTGGCTCAAGAAAGTTAGAGTAAGTATTGAAATCTAAATTGTCATTAGCATTGTTTTAAAAAAAAGAAACAAGGATTTGAGCAATTTGAGACAGTTTCTTGAACTGCCCTTTTAACTAGCTGGACCCGTGGAAATTCCACGGGTGTTGACAACTAAGAAATCATTACTCTTGCATAAATATTTTTGCAATGAAAGTATATAATATTGTTAAAGTAATTTATTACCTATAGAATGTATCTATATTAACTATAATAACATGCAAAGGCAAATGAAACTAATGTTATTATTAATATTGAATACTTTTGCAACCTGTCTATATTACTGTGGTCTACTACTATAACTTAATTTTTAGGTTTCAGATTTGTGAGGCAGAAGTAATGAATGAATGACAGTTATAGTGAAGATTGAGTCACTTTTGCTTCCATTCAAGCATAAGGATCATCTTCCATTCTTACCATTGTTAATTGCAGTGCAAGGGTAGGTGAGAAGGGAGAAGCGAAAGGATGAAAGATATGAGGAGAATTTTAATTTTATTGCTGTAAGATACTTTAGCTCCTGTGGACAGCAATTGATTCGTCACCTTCTTTATCTACTTTGTAAGCAGTGAAACATCAAAAAGGGAAAGGAGTTATAAAACTTGAATGTTACAACAAATAAATCAATAAGTTTTATTGATGTAAGAAGACACCTGCAAAATAAATGAATAATAATCAGAAAGTGTAACAGTCTTACATATAAACCAAGAAAATAATATATAGGATATTTTTGAGGAATACACCAATTATTGATTTTTCAGATACTTGTACAATGAAGTCATAATTTAATTTTTCAGTCAGTTGCTGGCCAATTTTCAATTTTATAATTTGCTCTAGATTTTTGTTATTAGTTAGCTGAATAATTGTATATAATTTTCATTCTTTTCTCAAATCTTCTTTAAGTAGCTTATCACTTGAACTACTGGTAAATTCTCATGTCCCACATTTTTTATTTTTTTTAAGGAACAACTCTTAAGCCAAGGAGAGATTCAAGTGGATAATGCTTTGTTGGAGGGCCATTTAGGAATAACCAGGGAACTTCTGTCATTCCAAACTCCTGAAAAGAAATATCATGTCGGTGCAGAGAAAGGAGGTTTAGATCTCATCAGAGTAAGTATATCCAATGCATGGGTTTTTAATATATTTTTTAGCAATTTCTAATACATTCATTTTTAAGAAAAAGCATTAAATTTTTAAATGTTATTGAACAAAGAAAATAGAAAAGCAAAAAAAATATCTTATCTTAGACAGTAGTGCAAAGAAACTAGCTTTTGTATATTTTATAAAATGTTCATTTTAAATTTTTGTTATTATATGATTCAATGAGCTATTCTTGGCAATATAGGATATATGCAATCAGATAATTCATCTATATAATGAATGTTTGTTTGTTTTTCTGTCCGTAACTTGAAGGTAACAATTTTGCTGATAATATCTCCT
>VCCN01000724.1:4449372-4462336 GCA_006491835.1 Architeuthis dux
TGGATTGGCCGAAACGTTGTGTTTACAACACAAATAACAAGGGAGTTCAACCGTCCGAAGAACCATTTCAATAATAAGGAAGTTTTGTTTAATAACAAATCTAAAAAAAAAAATTTTCATTCTTGTTATTAGAGCAGTCTATTAAAAATCACTTTAAAATTATCAGCAAATGATCATTTAAAAAAAATGTGTTTGATCAATAAAGAGCTTTACTTCACATTTCATTTATTTCTCAACTAGCATCTTGATTTTATAGAGGTTGCCAATCTTTTTGTTTTGTTTTGTTATATTTAATAAGTACCTCCTTTATACTTTTTTTTCTTGTTATAAGGCTGTTTCAAAGTAAGAGGTTACTAACAAAGTTTATTGTTTTTCAGGAATTAGTTGAAGATTTCATCTTCCCAGCATCTAAAATTGTGGTCCAGTGTAGAAAATTAAATGATTTCCCATCTGAGCAGGCTGTGCCTGTGTGTACAACTGCAGCAACTGTCACTGCAGCATTTGATTTGCTTGTTTCCCTCTGTACACGCTGTGTAAAGAATCTGAAGTGTTTAGCTAACATGCTAATAGACATGTTCTATACAGGTCAGTACAAACTGTC
This sequence comes from Architeuthis dux, assembly GCA_006491835.1. Classification (NCBI taxonomy): domain Eukaryota; kingdom Metazoa; phylum Mollusca; class Cephalopoda; order Oegopsida; family Architeuthidae; genus Architeuthis; species Architeuthis dux. The sequence continues at coordinate 4,449,974 of VCCN01000724.1, forward strand.
TCCTCACGTTTAACCTTTTTTATTGATTTTGATTCTTTATCTGCATTGATAAATGTTTTCATGTTTTCATTCCACTCGTTATTGTTTTTTCATGTTTTCATTCCACTCGTTATTGTTTTTTCATGTTTTCATTCCATTTGTTATTGTCACTTTCTTTATTTTTGTTCATTGATAAAAATAATGAATATTAAGTTCCCTTCTTGAAATAATTACTTTTGTAAATGTAACTGAATAATTAAAATTTTCATAATCTTTTTGCAGAAAATTTGTTTTAATAATTTTTAACTATTTTTAATAACTGTTATAAAAATGCAACCCTTTTGTTTATAACAACATTGCATGTTGATTTAAAATATTGAAATTTTTTCATATGTATTTGATTTTCTTTTTAACTTATTTTTTTAGTCTGCAAGATCTTTCAGAATGTTTAAAAATATTACAAATTGAACTATATGCTGCAGAATGTTTAGAATAGTTATGCACAGTTTACATTATATTTAATCGTTGTTAATGTCATTTGATTAAATAAATTCTTGTTCTCAGTATTTTATTTTTGCAACTCTATCAGTTTATTTAAATGATTTTAATTTTTTTTCATTTTCATTCTCCAGAGGAAATGTTCACTTTTTCAGAATTACCTCTTGTTGAATGGGAGTTTGTACCCCCTGTGGGTCCAAGACCTCCTAAGGGGTTTGTTGGCCTCAAGAATGCTGGTGCTACATGTTACATGAATTCAGTTTTACAACAGGTTAGCATACAAACTGAGAGAATTAAATTTGATCTTTTAACACTTCTTTTTTGGGGTTTATCAAACTTCTTGGCATGGAATAAGATTAGAGCTTATACAACAAGTAGAAATATTTTGACTATTTCTTTTTCACTGTAGACATTATTCCCGACTTTTTTTTCTTTCTTGTTGGGAGATATCAAATGTTTTCCACAGGGTAATTGCCAGTTTTTAATTCCAACCCCGATTTCAATATAATCAGTTTTATCATTAAGGAGAAACATCTCTACACTAGCAAAGGTACTCTACTTGGTTAATATCAAGTTGTCAAGCATTAATGTGGAAAGCTATAGATATTAACAGTTTATTAGACTTTTCTTTTGTATATTAAGCTGTGAAACTTGACATAGCTCACTGGAATATTGTCTGTTGTATGGTAAATGTTTTTTTCTTGCTCAATATTAGCATTGTTACTATTTAATAATAATATGGAGTCAGTCTGGCATTTTCTTTACAAAGATCTTGTTTTGCTGAAACATACTTATGTATCATAAATAATTTTTCTTTTTATAATATTGATTTATTCAATAAATGTACTAGATTTTTTAGAGCATTTTAAACTGGATAAGTGTTTAACCATAACTATATAATTGTTTGCTTAAATAGCTTGCTTTTTTTTTTTTTATCACCAAATCGTTATATTTTCTTTGCAGTTATTCATGATTGAACAGATCCGACATGGGATATTGGCTGTAGAGGGTGCTGCCGATGATGTAGAAGATGAATATATAGGGGATGAGAAAGGAGAAAATGAAGTAAGCTTGTTTTTGAAATATTATTTATAATATGAAGTTAATCAATGAAACTTTTTTTTTTTTTTTTTTTTCTTCATAAATGGTCAGGCTAAACCAAACCTATATAAAATTAAGTGAATCATGCAGTAATTTGAATTTCCAATCTGGGGATAAGCCAGCAGATGTTATATCTGCTAGGCCACAGTGCTGCTGTTTTGAACATATGATGAAATTAACTTGCAAATACTAAGTTAAGAGTTTGTTTTTTTTTTTTTTTTTTTTTTTTTTTTTTACTTGAATTAGTCATTTATATTTATTTTTTTTTACAAATACTGATGCATTAAACTCATTTAAAACGGCAAAAACTAAATTTAACATAAATAAAAACAAGATGCAATAACATATAGTGAATGGGAGCAGTTAAGAAAATAGTCCTACCACTGCCAGGTTGGACTTTGCTTCTTCAACTTTATATCCAATTCACTGTACAGCGTATGTAAAAAAAAAAATGTTATTGCATTTTATTCTTATATTTCTTCTATGAATTTCATAACCCAGTAATAATGAAATTAACTATTAGTTGAGAAAATAATCAAAGAAGCAGTGATAGATTTTGAACTTAAAAGTGAAGGCTGTATTGTTAAAATGTAATGAAAATTAAGAGAATGTTTAATTTAGTTTTCGTGGTTTTAAACGAGTTTAACGCATCAATATTATTTGATAAAAGAAAAGAAATATAAGTAATTCAAATAATTACAAACATTAAAAAATAACTCTTAACTTAGTATTTGCAAGTTAATTTCATCCTAATAAATAATTACATGCTAAAAATAGTATGCTAAAAAATATATTTGTATAATTTATCCATCCATAAATAATCCTGTCATTTTTTACTGGTATTATGCTAGTAATTATTATAATCAAAACAGTCATCATTATCTTTCCACCATGTGCTTATTTGGCCTATTGATGCACTTTTGCAGACTAATGTTGACCTTGGAGATGAAGAACGTAAAGATGAGGAGAAAGGCTCGAACAAACAAGGAGAAAGAAAAGATTACAATCTGGGTGTTATGAAACATGTCCAGTTGATCTTTGGTCATTTGGCTTGTAGCAAGCTGCAGTATTATGTGCCCAGAGGGTTCTGGAAACATTTCAAGTAAGTTCATCATATTTTATTCATTGCAATAAGAATAACTAGAAATGAATTGTTCATTTAAAGTAGTTAGATCTGTCGCTCCTCTGGAACCATAAGTCATTGATAACTTCTCTCTTTTTTATTTTATCCCGGTAAAAATCTTTTTGAGCTTATTTTAACCTCTGCTAGTTTTCTTGGCCTACTCTTCCCCTTACAACATCTTTTGTCAAAAAATGTAAATTTTTGATGTGGGAGAATTAAAGTTTGGTTAATATCCCTCTGCAGGGACTTGATTGGTGCACTTCGTGTTACTTGCCCTTCCTGTGTACACTTTACCTAAAATATTCATCACAGACATTCGTTAATGAAGATTAAAGTCTGTTACTCTTACTTTTGGCTTCTAGAAGAGCACTGAAATCTTGAATTGATATATGAACTTTAGGGGTTTTGTGTTTCATTGAGTTAAATAATTTCCTACAAGATAAAAGCTATTAACTTAGTACTAATAGTTTGTTTCATCTTGATGGTGCTAAGAGAGGGGAAGAAACAAACATTTCAATAGAATAACCATTGAAATGTCAGAAAGGGTTGTTGGATTTGCTGTTTCACCATATAACCTTAGTTTTGATCCTCTGAATGTTTAAAACCAGTAGTTATATATGATGGTCAATTTTGTCTTTTCCTATATATGTGATTAGATGAAAAACTCTGTATTTAGTTCACCATTTTAATTGTAATGTCCAAATTCATTTCACTTTATGGTTTTATACCATATCAGAAGTTAGTAGAAGGAATTGATCATGATCCATTCACTTTTTGATGGTAGAATCTTGCCTTATGTAAATCTTGAGCCTTAGGATTGAATTAGAATATAAATTTGCTTACAATTTGCAAATATGGCAGAATTTTGAGCCTATTTCAGGTGAGGTTACATTGAGAGAAATTGGGTGTATCTTCTTCCACTTTTGTATTGTTGGGAATTTAGCAGCTTACTACATTATTGATCAGTTTTGACATCTGGATTCTGTGTGTATGACAGTGAATTGAAACTAATCATATTTCCCCTGCTGTAGTTAAAATAGTGATATGGGACAATTTCATATATAACACTCCTCATTGATTTGATGTTTTTTAAGCATCAGCTTCAAATACTGGTCAGGTGTTATAAGGAAGGTCAAAAGTTTACTAATTTTACCCATGTTAGGGAAAAAGCATATGGCACACCCACTTTTAAAAAAAAATTTGTTTGTTTTTATCCCATACCTATTTGGAAGCAGTTCTGCTTGTTTTCATTTCATAACAGCAGGGTAGTTGTATTCACAAGAAAATGGTTGACTGTTTTTCTCGAGATTGGATAGGAAGGTTTTTTTTTTTTAAAGATAGTACTTTTCTATTATTCAAAAGTCCAAAATATTCCATTTTTTTGTAGTCTATCAAAAACGAAAATCTTTCAGTTGTTGCAGACTCTTGGCAGTGTAGATAATTTGTGACAGTCTCTCTTTTTTCTATGACATATATACTTTGATCAAAGAATTTTAAAGGGTGCTGCTTTTAGTTATCTCAAATTCTTTATGGTTTGTTGCAGTTATCTCTTTTACCAGAATTCCCCCTTCTGCTTTAAGGCAAAACTTAAAAATGTGTAGTCAGCTGCTCCATGATGCTTTTCATCTCAATAGTGTGGCTAGAAGCAATTGCCTTCTTTACTTGCATGTAAAACTTTCTGGAATGTGAAATAGTTTGTGAGCAATCAGATTTAGGAGTACTTACTGTTTAAAAGTTAGAAAAATATTGGTGTACTATAAGAACTGATTTTATCTCCTTGAGATATTTGTTTTCTGATTTGTCTTGCTTTTAATTTCAGATTGTGGGGAGAACCGGTGAACCTGAGGGAACAACATGATGCATTAGAATTTTTCAACAGTCTTGTAGATAGTTTAGATGAGGCCCTTAAAGAACTTGGGCAAACAATGATTCTAAGCAAAGTACTTGGAGGATCATTTGCTGACCAAAAGATATGTAAGGATTGTCCACATAGGTAAGAATTATATTCTTTTGTTTTTGGTTTTGCACTACAATTAACGTTTAGACATTTTGCAACTGTTAAGACTGGACTGCTTAATCACAATAGTGATTTGATTATCTACATTTTTCTTTTTATTTATGTATTTTTATTAGCTTAGTTTTTTGTTTTATAACAATTTAGGCTTTCTCTTTTTAGGGTACCTGGCATAGAGCAGTGGTTAGCAAGCTAGTCTTGCTAGATGATTTGCTAGTGTAGAGGGTTAAATCCTCATGAGATTCCCTGCTCTTGTCCCTGTGCCAGCCTAAGCTAAACTTAATAAATGTTAACAGTTTAAAATTAGAAATTAATTTTTCAACAATCAGTATTTGATTTCAAATATGAAAACTTTTTTTATTACTGAAATGTTAACAAAACAAAACCCCCATCACTTGGCATACCACAGAGAGAATAAAATTGTAAGCAAAAATACATGTATATCCATCCTATTGTCATATTTTGAAATACTCTATCAAAGCTCATTTTTAATTTGTAAATTTTCTTTTGTCTTCCAGATATCAAAGAGAAGAAACTTTTACAACTTTAAATGTAGATATTCGAAATCATCAGAATTTACTTGAATCCTTAGAACAGTATGTTAAAGGAGATCTTTTAGAAGGTGCAAATGCATATCATTGTGAGAAATGTAATAAAAAGGTAACCAGATCTTTTTTATAGTTTTTACACGAAACACAAGTTTAAAAAAAAGTCATTTATTTTACTGTATTCATCAAAATGCTACTGAACTTACAATTTATTGAAATTAAATGAAGTGGCTTAATTTAATATAATTCTGTGACAAAGAAATTCTTTTGATTTGAAATTTTGAGGGTTAAAATTTTAATTTGAGAAAATTATATGAATGGAAATTTTAAAAATACAGTTTTTGTTTGGTTTAGCTTAGGAAAATGTTGAGATTTTGCAAGAATGCATTGTAGAAATTATTTTAACAGATTTTGAATATTAATGTTTGGTTTAGCTTAGTAAACTGTCGATTTTGCAAGAATATTAATGTTTCAAATGGAAATACCAATGGAATACATTTTAATAAAGTTTAAAATGTGAATTTTTATACGTATTGAAAGTGGATTATAAAATTTGACCCTTGAGAAGAGTCCTTAACATACCAACTTTTGTTTGGACAATCTAAACTCTTCTTCCCATCTTTGATGTAGGCACAATGTTTCGGCCGATTCATTCTACTGTTCTTCAGGTGTAAAATGTAATATCTGTAAGGAAAGAGTCTCTCCTATCAGTCTTTTTCTCCAGTAGTGCAAAGAAAAAGAGGGCTGTAGAATGAATCTGCTGAAACGTTGTCTACAACAAAGATGGGAAGAAGAGTTTAGATTGTCTGTACAAAACTTGGTATGTATATAAAATTTGATTTAAGCATTTTATCTAAAAGTGATGTTTTTAATTACAGGTAGATACTGTTAAAAGGCTCGTGATAAACAAATTGCCAAAAATTTTGGCTATCCAGCTCAAAAGATTTGATTATGACTGGGAAAGGTGAGTGTGTTTTTCATATTGCTTTCTTGTGACATATTTACACTGATAATTATTGGCCTTTTTTTTCTATGCTTTTTCTATTTTCATATTTACTTTAATTTTGTTTACAGAGAATGTGCAATCAAATTCAATGATTACTTTGAATTTCCGAGAGAGTTTGATATGGATCCTTATACTGTACAGGGTTTAGCAAAAATTGAAGGTAATTTTTAGATTTTCTTTCTGTAATCTGCTAAGATTTTATGTATGCTGTAGTTTGATCAAATGTCCCTATTCTGTCTAGAAACTTTCCAAGACAAATATGTAAATTAGTGTGTTTGTTTGGTTGTCCGTCATGTCAGACTGCTGACATATCCTAAAATTCATAATGGAATGTTCCACATGAAATACGTTAATATAGCTAATAAAAGAATAGATAATAAAAAATGAGATATGCTGTTTCCATAGCAATGAAGAATACCGCTCAAGGTTTTATAGGAATACTGCAAAGAGACTCTCTTTCTCCTTCGCCTTTCTTTCATCTTCTTTAGATGTAGCCTACAGCAAGGAAGGGGAATCAGTTGCTAGATACTTTGAGACATTTCTGGCCAAAAACTCACAAAAATGGCCAAATGCAAATACTTTCAGCACACACACAAAAAAAAGACTGCAACAAAGTCAAAATGGCTCAAAATTTAAATATGGCCAAACCAGAAAGTTCATATTTGTCAAATTTGGCCATACTTTTTTCCTATTTTTTAAAAAATAAAATAATATTCAACTTTATTTTGTAATGAAATAAATTTTATTTTTAATAAAATAAGTTTCTTTCTCTAACTTTGTTTTCATACTGCACGATATCAGTGATGACTTTTCCTACATGACATTTTGTTTGATCACCTTTTAAAACAGCTCGAGTTGAGACTTTCAAAAAACTTAAAATACGATACTTGAATTATTAAAAAAAAATGACCAAATAAAATCCCTTTTGGCTCCTTATTGCCAATCCATACATAAATAACCCTGTCATTCTGTTGAATTTAATTTTAGAAATACAAATCTCATTGCCTTCTGAAAGATTTATCTTGTGGCTGTTTGAGTTCATATTAACTTTTTATAACATTTAATATTCATTTTGGTCAGCCTCTTAAAAAAAGAAAACCCCCCAACTTTTTGTAACATTTCTTGACAGTTTAATGAAGATAATTTTTCTATTTGCTTACAAAGATATGTCTAGAGTGAATAGTTTCATATTTATTTACTTGCATTTTTAATTTTATTTCAGGAGAAATTATTGATACTGACTGTGATGAAAAGGAGCATAGTACTAAGTACAAATTGGTTGGGGTTGTGGTCCATAGCGGACAGGCCAGTGGTGGACATTATTATTCCTATATTTTACACAGGTAATTTTTTTCACCAATTTCAAAATGTGGATACTTGTGTGTAAATATTGTGATCAAATTATGAGACGCAATTATTTGATAATGGTGACATGTAAATTTTTGTTTTTAATTGTTCTACTTCAATGATTAAATGATTAAGATATTATCATTTTTGAAGGCAGGTATTTTCATTAAATATTTCAACAATCAAAATTGTATTTGTTTGTTTGTAAAAGTTTCCAGTGCCATCTTTTGCACAATGTTACAGAAATCTTAGCAATGTTTTTTTAAGTTTAATCACCTCTTTATAGCTTGTGCAGTAACTGTTGTATGTTGTTTGCAAGCCTTAGGAAAGATTCTATAGCTAGGAAAATAGATTCCACATGTACTTAAGAGAAACAAATGTTTTCTCTTGTTCGGCACTGAAAAGTCATTTTTGGATTAGATAGTTACTGGCAATGATAATTGGATTTATTACAAGTATTCCAAACTAAGAAAATCATGTCTGGATGCAGAACAGCCTTCAACATGTTAACCTAAACAGAATCTACTGGAGAAAAAAGTTTGGTAGTTGGTAGGGTTCTAACAGAATTTTTAAATTATGATTTACTAGTACCTGGACAAACCATTAGTGCACAATAGTCCAGAAGCCCGAGGGTTGGTTGGTACGGTCTAGGGGGAATAATGCTCATAGTGATTTTTGGCAAGGTATGCATCTCTAGAGTTAGAAAATATGTAATAGCATTGCGGCAGTGGTAGCTTTCTGTATGCTATCATGCATTTTATAACACTACCCTAAAATAAACATTTCAGAAAAGTGGCCAATACAATAGTAAAACATATATATTCAAGCTAATAGTATTTTGTCATCAGTGACCCCATAACATTGAAATTTGTCACAATTATAGCTGAGTTCAAGCACTTTTCATCAAATGTTGCTATAAAATTCTACATTGAAAACCGTGTCAATGGTGGCTCTCGCAGTACAGTGCCCAATTTCGGTAGAGTTAATGATTTCATTTTTAGAAAAATATTTGTCTGTTTATTGTGGAAAAATCAATAAAATACAACTTTACAGTGAGCAATTGGCTTATTTAAATGAGGCATTGGAATAGAAAAACCTTTTTCTGGATGGTAATGCCCATTCTCAGATTGCAAATGCAATGCAGCAAACGATCATAAAGCTGGGATAGAAAGATCTTTCATATGTGGCATATTCTCTAGACCTGTCACTTTCAGGCTATTGTTTCATTCCATGCAACATTCCTTGCCTGCTCAGCTGTTCCAACAAGTTGAATGTATTGAAAAAGTTCCTCATTGAATGAAAAGTGGAATGATGGCATACACAATTTACCTTAAGTGACGTAAGGTTATAGAAAGCCAGGGTAGATACTTTGATGACTGAATAATGATGCTATGAATTGATATGAACAAAGTTTGTCCCAAAAATGCTGGAAACTTTTGCATTAACCAAATATATAAAGAATATATTTGAAGAGTTACTTGTGTTGAAATCCTAGTAAAAGTCTGAGAAAATTAATATATGGTTTGCATAATTAGTAAATTATTAATTTGAGTAGATATTTTACTTGAATTTCAGGTAGTTTAAATTGTAGTGTCCTTGAGCTGATGTATATATTGGTTTCAATAACTGAATTTGCACAGCCCAGAGATTTATAGTGAAAACTAATTATGTTTGAATTGTAAGATATTCGATTTATGAAAATATAAAAATATTTCTTAATATAGAGGTGCTGAAGATGTCCATCCAAAATGGTATAAGTTTGATGATGGCGATGTAACCGAGTGTAAAATGGATGATGATGAGGTAAGAAAACTTTGAAATTTTAAGTTCTTTCTTGGATTAATTTTTCTCAATTTGTGTAAAGCTTCAATAAGATTAAAGGAGATTTTTCTAACTACAAAATTTATACTTGAGGAATGTGTGATTGGTTGTATTCTATGTAAGCTTTTAAAATTCAGCTATTTAAATATATAAATTCTTTCTATGACTTCTCATCTTTGTCTTGATGGGCAAAGTCACTGTGTAATCTAAAATCTACAAAAAAATCCCATAAAGCGATTTAACCATTAATTATTAAACTTAACTGCTCAACTTTTTTATTCTTTAAAAAATCATTTGCTAAAATATATTTTCAAAGGATGAGCGGAAGTTAATTATGTTAATTTCTCTGTTTAGTATTTAATTATTTAAATGGCTATTATTTAAAATTTAAGTAAAATGTAATCTGTATTTGTAATTTGTGTTTTAGTCTTTCATACTTTTGATGAAATTTTCATTTCAATTTATGACCTGGTACTATTTTGACTTTTTATGAAATATAAACTTTATTCTTTTTCCAAATTAAAAAAAGCTTGTTTTTAAAAATTTTTAAACTTAAATTAAATAATTTTGATGTTTTATTAATATGAAACTAGATTTATTGCTGACAATTCTATCTTATTTTTTCTATTACAGGAAATGAAAAACCAGTGCTTCGGTGGTGAATATGTTGGAGAAGTGTTTGATCATATGATGAAGAGGTTGTTATATTTATCTACCTTTTTTTTCTATGTCTGTTAGTAAGATTAGAAAAATTAGAGATATAATGAACTTAACATTTTGAAATTGCAAACATTGTGAAAATGTGTGCTTTTCTTGTGCTTTAATGTTTATGAAAGGGTACTTAAAAATTTTGTATCTCCCCATAATTACAGTTAAAGCAGTAAGTATATCTTAGCTAATATCTTTTTTTCTATATTTTTAGGAATCAAACATGAAATACTACTACTGACTTTTATTTGATATTGTATTTTTCATTTGATATTAAAAAAATCGGTACATACAATAGTGGGATATAATGATTAAGACAAAAAAGTTATTCCCCATGAATGAATTTTGAAAAAAAATTATCATGGTCGGACATACACAAAAATATCTTAAAATTGTTCACTGCTTGAAAAATATGAAAATTGGATACAAACTGTTCTAAAATCTCATCTAGATGTCGTTTTTACAAGCACTAATGAATAAAATAAAACTTATAGCATGTTCTTGAAGTGAAAATAGGCTAAGTTTGAGTATATTGCTCTGTAATATAAATTTACCCAGAAGGGATCTGCCTTGCAAATCAAGGCTGACCAAAAACAGCGATGTTCGATCGTGCAATACAAGTTTAGAAAATAACAAAAAAGAGAAAGATTAAAAGTGCGTATCAATTAAAGAAAAAAAAAAGAATTTTGTATAGCACATTGCAAATAAAGTTCCTGTTATTTAAGACTATTTCAAAGACTAAGTAAATTCGTGGAGTAAACATAATTTTAAAATAAAAATCATAACCGACATGGTTGTTCAACAGTTTAGTGGCATGTTACTGATCATCCTAAAATTATTACAAAACAATTAAATAATTTCATACACAATTTTATACAAAGTTATTTTATAATTCATTTTAATACAATATTGTAGCTAGTAAATATAACTAGCAACAGACTGTGTAAACAAAAACTTCAGAAATTCAAGAGAAAGATTTCAAAATAAAAATTTTGTATGTGATTTTTCGTGTATGTCCGGCCACGAAAATGTTTTTACAAAATTTTTAAAAATAATTCAAGGGGAATAACCTTTTTGTCTTAATCGTTGGACCACACTATTGTATGTGTACCAAAAAGTCTTAGGGCGCCTACACTTTAGGTTTGTAAAGTAAATGAATCTTTTTGCAGGATGTCTTACAGGCGACAGAAGCGATGGTGGAATGCCTATATACTGTTCTATGAACGGATAGAGCCACAAGATGAGGAAAATCAAATCTCAAAGCGAGTGGAAGACCTCACTGGTAAGTTTACGCTAAACTGCAGAGTGATAAAAGATTTTTCCTTTTACTTCTGTAATCCTTACCTAATTCAGGGGAGTAAACTCTTCACTGTTTGTCTATCAGGTCAAGTTAAACCAAACCCATATAAAATTAACATTTCCCTGCAGTGATTTGAAATCACGACCAAGTGATTGGTAGATGACTCTCTTACCAACTGAACTAAACTGACACATCTTATATATTTACGAATTTATTTATAATATATACAATACAAAAGTTACATTAATCATCTTCAGTCGGAGTAGAAGTGGTGTTTGACCCTGCAGCAGCATTGTATTATATTTTATTGTGTAAATTGATATTTTTATTTAATCTTTTGAAAACTAAAATATAGAGATTTAGATGCAGAATGAATTATTTTAAAATGATCTTTTTTGTTTTGTTTATAGATTTAATTTTGCAGTAATATATTTTCAGTGTCTAAACAAGAAAAGCTGAAGATGCCTGCTGCAATAGAGCGCTGTGTCCGGCGGCAAAACATCCTTTTCATGCACGAGAAGAATCAATTTTCTCCTGAATATTTTCAATTCATGAAGAAATTTCTCATGTGCAACGCCCCGTTTCTGTCTATCCCATGTCCACAGGATAGATTGGTGAGTTATGTAGAGTTTTTTAATATACACTCTTAAATATTTATTTGGACAATTAGATGCTCTTTAAAAATTATAATAAAGTATGTAATATATTGTCAGTTCATTCTCTCTCTCATATCTCCATTATTACAGGCTCTTCATTTACATCTTTGTCTCATATTTTAAAAACTTATGCAGAACTTGTTTGAAAACACTTGCCTGAGAATGCAACTGCTGCTTTGTCAACTGGTAGTTTGCTGAGAACTGTTTTTGTTCATTTGTGCAAGTAAAATGCTGAATACTTAGCTTCGCGTTTTGGGCTGTA
>VCCN01000724.1:4470276-4485031 GCA_006491835.1 Architeuthis dux
ATTATTTATTCTTATTATTGGATGAAGTATAGTAACACTATATTTTATTGATTTTGACTAGTTTTTACTAAATTTTACTAAAAATTAAGATGAAAGTAAAAACTAATCAAAATTAAGATCACTTCATTTATATTATTGTGTTTTTTACAATCTTTAGTTAACTCTTTCCTCCCTAGCAGGCATGTTTGATTACTTGCCTGACTGCCTTCGTCTAACAAATTGCCTTGTGCCCTGAAACTAATTTAACAGCCTGTTGTTGAACAAAAAAATACAATGGGCAGTCAACAAATTGCTATATCTCTTTTAATATTAAATGTACGCTTAGTAAATTTTCAGTGATTATTCTCAATGTATCATTTCCATGTCTGGTGAAATAAAACCATCAAAAAAGTTAATTGAAAAGGGTATTATTATCGATTGATTGGCATTGTTATGAATTAAATTTGCGTATGATTTATACATTTTTTTATCAACTTTTAAAATCTTTTCAATAATATTAATCAATTATTATCTATAAACTGCTTAGCGGTATCAGGTAATTGTGTAGCTGGTCCCGGAATGCCTGTAAAATCCTCAATAAACATTCTACAATTTCCATTGTTTACATCACTACGTGATCGTAATTATCAAGCTAGAGTCATAGTCAAAATCACTTATATCAACATCAGATATGTTGATAGAATCCAGTAGTAAAATATTTCATGCGAAAATCCCCCAAATTCTGAACCCTAAAGTCACTAGAATCCATTCTAGATTGCCACGTGCATCAATAGAAATTAGAAATTTGCGTGCTGTTCTTTTACCGTTACATGATAAATGAAGGGAGAAATAGATTACATGTTTCCCCATATGGATTCATAAGCTTCATTTTGATTAGTTGAGATTTTAAGGGATCTACAGACCACTAATTTGACTAATCAGAGCCGATTTAACAAATTCTACACTTCACGCTTATGGTTGTCTCAGGGAAAGAATGCAAAGACAAGACCACGATTCTATGCGTGATCAAGGCACGAGTGAAATTTATTTTCACGACTAGAGGCGTTTTCAGGGAGGAATGAGTTTGGAAAAAAAAATTAAAAAAAAAAAAAATTGTATATTTTATCCAAGAAAGCTCGAGTATTGATACTAGCCTATACTTTACTGTATAATTTTGACGTCCGTTAAAAGTAAATGCACGCCTGAACCGAATTAGACGCAACTTTGCAGGCATATGTAACATGATCCAAGGCTACAGAAAAACTAGGATTTCCCCCATTTTATAATCATGTAACAAGGGTCTAGTTTTTCATTATACGTACACTGTGTAACTCAATTCTCCACTTCAAAGGGCCAACCGATATCTCTCAAAGTTCTTTGATTTTCAATGAAAACTTTTTGGAAGGGTGGGAAATTTGGGGCTGATCCATGCACAGTTACCCCCACTCCCACATCGTAGCTATATGTCTATACCACACAATATCTCCAAAAGTTGAAAATTAAATGTTTAATTTTCTGGTATTGTGGTCAATGGGTAACGGAAGTGATTAAATTTGGTTCTCGGTCGTTTCAGTGAACAACGTGCCGCCGCCGATTTCGGAGACAACCTTTTTTGATGAACATCACTTTTGCTGACTGCCTTTTCATTGAATTTTTTTTTTACCATTTAGAGATTAAAAACGAAAAAAAAAAGTGAAATTTCTGAAAAATAATTTTATTTTACATCTTCAATAGGATGATAAAAACATTTTATAAAATGAATTTTTGCGACTGATCAGAGAAATAATCCAGCAGACATTGACACCCTATTTTAAAAAATATAATTAAACTTGAAAAAAAATTAGTGCTTGAGAAAAGCCAAGTCGGCAAAACTGATGTTTGTCAAACAGGCTGTTTCCGAATCTTCCACAGGACAAAACTGCTATTGGCTGACTGTGTGTCAGCGACAGGCCGTTCACCGAAATGACAGGACGTTAAATTTGGTGTCAGATCCACAATATCTTTTACAGTTACCCCCTTGCATCATAGCTATATGTCCACACATTATCTAAAAAAAGTTTGGGGCGGATCCATGTACAGTTACTTCTTCTGCATTGTAGCTATATATCCACAACACATCATCTCCAAAAGTTGAGAATGAAATGAGTTTTTTCTTGATATTTGGATGAAAATATATTGTATGACTTGAAAATAAATCTTTACATTGAATAAGAAGTTAACCATATCAAGATATTTTGTAATCTAGCTGAGCTTGGGGTCAGTGTTGCTGATTTGGCGAGTTTCACGCTAGATTGGTTTTTGGTTATTTAAAAAGATTTAGCACTTTTTGGCGCTCAAACTAGCGCAAAAATATCTTTTGGGTTGGCAACACTGCTTGGGGTATGCAGTTGATTCTTCAACTGCACATCTACTTTATGATACCCAAGTTTGTTGTGGTTAAACTTTGGCCTAAAGTTTAGATTTATTGTAAGTGGGTAGATATGACTATTTGCAAATAGCTTAACTGTATTTGTAAATATGTTATGATATTGTTGAATTGATAAAAGTATTTGAATAGGAAGGGACCGAATCATCCTTTCTTTTCTGAAGTAAGGACAAGAAAAGTGATCAAAGTTTGCACACAGTATTGCCAATCATAAACAAGTACTCTTGAGTTGATTAGAGAGTGTAAGATTGAAGCTTTTTACAGATGCCCTTTGTAATGCTCAGAAGAAAAATAACAAATGACATTTGTGAATCATTTCTCGATACACCAATCAAGTGGCAGGTTTTATCTCTCATAAATCTCATGTAATTTTACATCTATTGACATTTTTATTATTAAAAAAAAATTTCTTCCTATAATTTTTTAAAGAGAAATGTTTACATTAAGTTTTTTTCTTTCTGTATAGTTACATTATTTTATGATCCTGTTTGAAGCTTTAGTCGGTTGTGCCTGTATTTTTAAAAAAACCCTAACATGGATTACCATTTATTTTATTATTATTAATTCAATCACATGTAATAGTAAGGTTTCAATTCTTTGTCTTTTCAATGTCTTTTGGGCCTAACTTCTGGTATGTTATAAAAGAGTTTACTCTCAGCCATATAACAAAGCTTCTAAGTGAACAGACCTAGTGTACCCAGGAAGTAATGCAGTATTATTGAAATTCTTATTGTACTTGAAATTTACCAACCTTTTTTTTCTCCTCTTTCAGGTTGCATATTCTTATACTTATGAATTGAAACCCTTTCTTGATTTACTCTTTCAAATGCTTATGTTGGATGATTCCTGGCAAAATCATCGAATACACAATGCTCTAAAAGGTATGTTTCTGCAATCGGTTCTCATAACCCTTTATTTTGTTAGATCTTATAACCCTTTATTTTATTTTTATTATATTTTTAAAATTCAGGTTTTCATTATAAATTTTTTTTAAAAATAGCCAAATTTAAAGAAAAAAATAGCCAAAACAATTTGAATGAAATTTCAGTAGAATTCTTTTTGACCCAAAAGGGTTGAAAATAATCAATGTGTGAAATTTAAGTTTAAGAGCTTAATATTAGGGTTTTCTGTTTGGATATTAAGATTAAACTGTATTTACAGCTTAGTCTGGCACAAGGTCTCTAGCAATGGATTGCTAACCATTACTCTGTTGAATGTTCCCAAGATAAATAGTAATGCATGCTCTGAAGAAGTTTCTTGACAAAAAGCAGTTTCATTTACTTTAATGAAGTTTCCTAAACCTTCTTCGAACTCGGTTTATCAGATATTTGTCAAGTTAAATAAACTATGGCTAGTTATAAAAAGAAATATTATCCTAAATATTATCTATCAAATTTATGCTTTAAAGTACTGTTTTGGATTATAGTTGATTAATTTGACAGATATATTTTGCATAATGTATACAATGTAAATCTTTAACTCTTTCAAAAGAATTTCCTTGTAATATAGAGCATTTTAAATCCTTGCGCTACTATTGTATCAAACAGAAGATGATCAATTGGAAATAACTACAACTATAAAACTTGAAGGTTTCTTTCTATCATACTAAACAGATATTTGATAGATGACCATTACAAAAATAGATTCCCTACTAAAATGTTGAAATAATATTTGAAAATCTGTTTAAAACTAAACCCAGATGTTTATTGTTTATTGAAAAATAAAAATTTTGATAATCTGATTTATATTTTATTAGCATCAAATCTTTGTCATTCCTTTTGGCTTATAGGAATACCGGAAGACAGAGATGGGTTATTTGATACAATTCAACGATCTAAGAATCACTATCAGAAAAGAGCATATCAGTGTATTAAGATGATGGTCTTGCTTTTTACACAGTAAGTACTTCTAAAATACTTTTAAACACTACAATTATTTTTAACCATAAATTTGCCACTCTGTAAAAATCAGACAAATTTAAATAAATAACAGCAATTTATTAATTAATTTTTTCATATATATATATATTTTTTTATTATTATTATTCAAACCTAGTTTTCTCATACCTGCATGACCTGCAAAAATGTTTCTCATCAGAGACGGAATGAAAATGAGAGAGCTTCACTTAGATTAATTTGGTTTAATTTTAGAAATGTAAATTTGTTAGGTTTAAGTAATGAATTGCACACAGGGATATGGTTCAGTGGGTTTTTGTATTTTGGGTTAACTTATGTGGAAGCTGCCCAATCAAAGCGACTAACATAACCAAGGTGGTGTGAATGATATTCAATACTTGATTTGAATATTTTGATTATGTTGGCTCCCACATTGTATAATGTTGATTATTTTCAAGTAATGTCTTCATTTGATCGCTGTGGAGCTTCGTTCAGTGAGAAATCTCCAGCATGAAAATTTGCAACTCACCTTTGACACGTTCGATCATTCACAGTACCTTTGCTATAAACTGCACAAATCATTTTTGTGTTTGAGTCACATTTTTAACTTTCTAAAATGAAAAAGCATAATATACAAAAATATTGCTTATTTTCTTCCATTTGTAATATCCGCAATGGTATTCCAATTTTGCCAATTAAAAACAAATTGTACTCTGGTATGACAGCTGCCACAATGTCAAAAAAAAGCAATCTTTTTGAAGGAAGTTAAAACTAAATGCTCTTAATGCCATCTAACAACAACAACAACAAAACAAACTTTTTAGCCTATCCAATATCTTGTAGAATTTTATCTACAATGCTCTTTTCTGTAATAACCCACTTGTATTAATTTCTTTATGCATTTGATGCATAAAAATTAATTATTTTCTGATTTTATTGTTATAGAAAAAGCATTATTTTCTTATTAGCTTAATCAGTGATTTGCTTTAATTTTCTGTTCTTACGCTTGAAATACTTTCTTTTTAGCTGTGTTCCTGCATCACAGATGTTACAAAGTAATGGCGACTTAAAACGCAAATGGACTTGGGCAGTGGAGTGGCTCAATGATGAACTAGAGCGGGTGAGTAACTGAAATGTAAATTCTACCAGTAACCAAACTTTGCTAAGTAGTCTTTCAGCATGAGCATGAAGTTGTTTTTTCTGTTTAAAAAAAAAATGGAAAACCTGCAGTTAAGATAAAGATATTTTTTCATTTAATAATGTCCAATATTTAAAAAAACAAAAAACTATATTTGAAATGTTAAAGATAACTTTTTCAAAATTATGAACTTAGTGATGGTTATTTGTAGGAATTGAAAGTTTTTGTGCATAAAGATTATAGAAAAGTCATGTCTGATTTCTAATCATTTTCATTTACTTGATGAAAATCAATTTTAAGTGTTTCAAAATTTTCTTTTTCAATTGTTTAGCTTGTAAATTACCATATTGCCATCAAATATTTTCTTATAAATTAATAAAAGTTTTCTGGAAGTTGCTTTTTGACATCAGATTTATTTTAGTATTCTTTTGTGAATTCAACTTATACTTATGTATATTTTTGTTGCAGAGACCTTATCCTGGCAATGCCCAGTATACTTACAACAATTGGTCTCCTCCAGCACAGTCTAATGAGACATCCAATGGGTAAGTTTTAAAAATATTCATATGCTTACTGGAGCACTTGCAGATTATCAATGTTTAGAACATATCAAAATATACGCTGGTTTTAATTGCTCATTTTTGTGAAGAGATAGTCTTGAAGAAATGCATAACATGAATGTCAGAGTATAAGTTTTTTGTGGTAAATCTTTTTTTAAAAATTAGTGGTAATTTTTAATCCTAATCATTAATATGCTCAGCTGTAGTACACTTAGCTATTAGCTAAGAAAACATTTTTTATTTTATGAAATGTTTCATTAATAAATTGTGCTTAACCAAAACTGAATGTTGAACGCTATTTGAAAGTTGAATAAAGTATATTTAATTTTTAAATTATTTTTATTTGATTTAATGTTCTAATTAAAAGTTTTTCTATTTGTATTTGGTGTCCATCCTTGCATTTCAATTTCTATTTTAGTTATTTCCTTGAACGATCTCAAAGTGCAAGAACTACTTTGGCCAGAGCTTGTGAGTTGTGTCCTGAAGAGGTAAGCTTATAATAAAATATTGTTCTGCTATCATTTCCTGCATTAATGTTTTAATCCTTAAGTTACTGAATTATTTTCACTTTTGTTGTAAATGATGCATGGTAGATTTGTTTCTTTTCACTTTTTCTTTAGTTTTGTTTTAATATTAGTTATTTTATTCTCTTCAAAGTCTAGTCCAGAAATTACAGAATCTTAAACAGTTTGATCTTAAAATTAACACCAATTTGATTTCCCCATAAATTATTAAGTTTTAAAACTATTTAGATCATTCAGAGGTTACAATTAAATAATGAAAATATTTTTATTGGCTGCAAAGACATTAAACGAGATTGATACAAATTAGTAAATAAAAAAGAATTCTGAAAAATTGGAAAGTAATCAATATAAGGGCGATAACTATTCCTTGATCTACACAAGCAAAACATTACTTGATTTGTGTTGTTAAACCAACAGTTTGTCACTGTCTTTTACCTGACAGAATGTACTGAAATTTTCTCTTAAACATTTTTTTAGCATCCTTAGAGAAATTGAGCACATCATTTAGAAATTATTTTAATCAATACTGGTTAATAAGTTTAATAGTGTTCTACATATTTTTGGCAAAGTTATGATCTATTTATACACCCACTAAGTGATTCAGCTATAAGTATTAACCTAAAAGGTACTAAGTGATTCAGCTATAAGTATTAACCTAAAAGGTACTAAGTGATTCAGCTATAAGTTTTAACCTAAAAGGTTATAGTTTTGTAAAAAATATTTACACTGCTCTTACAAGATTGTGTTTGCTAGATCAATTTCTTAAATCATTTAAAATTGAGATAGAAAAAAAAGTTTATGGAAATACACTATCTCTGTTAAGCAAATGTTTAGCCTATCATTAATACAATATGCATTTATTGATATATTCATTAATTCTGTGTTAGCCTAGATTTATTTTACAAATTACATCTTTTAGTATCTATAAATATTTGCTTTGCTTGGCATGGGGGCATCAATATTGGGCACCTAGTGAGGATTGAACTCTATTTACTAATGAATAGTCTGTAAGACTAGTTTGCCAATAATATACAAGTATCTCTACAATATAACATCTATTTTTCTCCTTTTTATTTTGTTTGTGAGCATTTTTGTGATTTTGTTGTTTGACATTTCAGGAGCCTGAGGAAGCTGAACTGACTGATGAGCCTGAGAGCCCTCACCCTGATGATCAGGTTCCAGTATACACTGGCCAAACTCAGCCACCAGCCCAGACTCAGACTACAGCTCAGGCCCAAACTCAGCCACAGCCACAGTCCTCAGCACAGACTGTGCCTCAAACTCAAACCCCACAGACTCAGGCACCACCATCAACCCAGCAGCAACCACCACCGCCACCCCCACAACAGCAACAACAACAGCCTCCATCTACATCAGTGACAACATCTAGTACTTCATCTCCACAGATTCTAGATCAGCAGTGCCCTCCGCAGCAAGCTCCACCTTCACCCCCGCAGCTACAGAAACAGCGTCCACAGCATATACAGAACAATCAAGTGAACATCCAGCATAGTTCTCAGCCTGGACACCCAACAAATCAAGTTAACAACAAATTGAATCAGCATGAAGACAACCCAGATACTGGGGAGGATGAAACTAATCACGACAACAGGAGTCCCTCAGAATGAACATCACAGATTGGATGGTGAATATGAAACCAGGCTCAGTTTAATGCAAGAAAAAAAACAAAAAATAAAAAAAAATAAAAAAAATAAAATAAAGAAAAATGGAAAAAAAATGTTTAGTCATTAGACAAAAGGTTGCCATTCTTGAACAATGTATGGCTGGTTGACTTTGATAGAATGATGAAAAAAAAAACAAAAACAGAATCAACAATGCACTTGTACATAGCTATATCAAGAGTATTTCTTTTTGAATCCTGTATTAAGTTGGATGTATATGAATCTGTAAATACTAAGCAGTATTGACTTATGATATCCAGCCATAGTTGTCTGTCTTTCACAGATTGGAATATGTACTGAGGTCATGCTTCATTGCTTTGCGGTAATAGGTCCTTTTTTATATGAATTAATTGATATACAAAAAAAAACATTTAAAAAAATCCCTACTCAACACTAAGAGATGATTTAATTGCTAAATCTAGATATATGAAAACATAAAATCTGAACCCCACTCCCAAATTTTCCCCCCCAACAACCCATATTACCCCATCACTCCAATGTAGGAGAGATTTGTGTAGTCAGTGTTAATGCACTGTCTGATGGTTATGTCAGTTGCCTCTTTTATTTGCTTTGATAGAATGTTGACGTGAGATAAAATGGAAGATGCTGGATCTTCAGCCTGCCAACTTTTACGTCAACATGTTGCCTTGATAATGAAAAGTGCCAGGTTACCACACAAATATTTATGAGGGATCTTTTATTTACTAGGCATTGTCATTATTATTATTATTGATAATATTCTGTTCTGTTTTTGGGCCATGAAATTTGGCAAGTTTCCCATTATTACATTTATTCTGGTTATATAATAATAAATAGGGAGGGGAAAAAAGAAAGAAGTGGTTCCTTTAGCCTCAATAATGAGAGGTGAAAGATTACTCAGCTTTTTGTAAGGAAGATGAAAGTCAATGTGCTTACTCCAGCTCACTACTCCCCTGGTCTAGTTCATCTGGTGTGATGTGAGACTTTTGATGAAATGTGATCAAGCAGACTTATAGAGATGAACAAGCCCTGAGAACACACCCCCAACCTTCATTTAGGTTAGCATGGGAATCTTGTGTATGGCTTAGGGGTGGGAGTGGAGTAGAAAACATTGTCTGTAGTAGAGGGGTGGGGAAAGGTCGGAAAAGAGACAAAAAATATTGTGGGTAGAAATCAAATTCAGCCTATTTGTTAGTCCTGAAAAATATTTGAATTGATGAAAGCAATTTTTTTTACACTGCTGCCCGTCATATCCATAGCTTTTTTGCTGTCCTTTCCTTCATACATGCTGAAAGATAGGCTTACAAGACTTGAAAAATCACAAAAACTCAAACTTTATTCCTTGATCTGCTTAATTAAAAAAAAAATTTGTTCTATTTCCTAGTCAATTTTTCATGGTCATTCTATCTGTAAAGAAAAGGTCCCTTTTTAACCCCATTTTCCATCCATACTTTTTTCTTACAGGAAAACATGAAGCAGAACATTAAATGACCTGATAAAATATTCTTTGACTTCAAGGACAGGAGAGAAAGAAAAAACAAATGGAGAAACAAACGACTAAAAATAAATAAGTGCTGAAGAGGAGGAGGAGGAGTATGGCTCAAGTTGTACATTGTGCATATCTATGATAATACCTTGTAATAAACTGTTTGCTTGTTACAGGTTGAGGTCCTCTTATTTAAGATTTGGATAATAAAACAATTGGATTTCATTATGATAATATTGATGAATGTGCACTTCATCTTGGCCCCTTTTTTTAAACAGGAATCAAATGTTGAGTATCTCTGCAATGCTGTATTTAACCTGTTCAAGGTGATAAACAAATTTTTTGACTACTCTGTATTTGGATTGGCTTCAGTTGCTGCTTTGAGATTATTCTTGATTCTTTTATTTTGTTAATTTTTTAAAATCATTTTGTTTATAGTATGCTAGATTTGTCAGATTTTCAACAAAGTGTCAAGTGTGGGTTACTAGGTGATTGGAGAATCTTTGTCTAGTTAGGAATGTGAAAAAATATTTAGGTGTCCATTTAGGATCAACAACTCTTAGATAAATGATGACAGAATAAATTAAATGAAGACAGTTACTTTTAAACATCTGATAAGAAACCACTGAATATTTACTTCATAATTATTCATTGTCCCTTTATTCTTTTTATTTATTTTAATGTTACATTTTTTTTAACATTGATCTGAATTTTTTTTTTATACATTCTACACAGACACAGTTGGAAAACTATGATGCTTATTAATACTCTTGTTAGTCTGATTTTTTTTTTTTTTTTTTTTTTTTTTTTTTCAGGTGACAAATAGCTTATCTATTTTAATATTTAAATATATTCAAGCACTTAAAACTTCTAACTCATCTGCAAGTCATTTACAAAATGGTGAGGTGTCAGTTGGATAATGTATCTCTTGTAGTTCATCTAAGTGTTGCTTTGGTAAGATGTTTTTGGAAGTCTAAAAAGAAGTGTGAGAAAGCAGGTTACTGAAATGTTGTTATAGACCATTTAAAATTGTTAGGCATTGCTCATGTAGCAGCACCTTATATTAGGCCAAGGATATGTAAAAAAAAAAAATGAATCATTCTGAAGGATTTTTTGACTCATTAATATCTAAATAGGCATTGTAGCTTCTTGTAATATCTTATCCCTGACAATGTTTTTTAAAAATTTTATTTAATTGTTTTTCTGTCACCATTTATAAACTCAGATTATAGGTGGTTTGATGCTTTCTCACAATTGGATCTTAACAATGTCTGTTAAGGTTACCTCTAATACAAATGTGTATGTTTCTGACGAAAGAATAAAAACTAAAAAGGGAATTGGCTTTCTAGCTGTTTAAATATTTGGAAAAGAACTTTGGTCAATTTAAGCTCTTGCACGATTATTATTACACTTTCCAACCTTAAAGTCCCTGCAAGACACGTGTTTCATGCCAATATCAACACAGAAAAGTACTGCATCAAGATTTCCAAATTAATGACTGAGTTCCAAGAAAGATTTGCCAATTTTTAAAAACGTTGAGAATGATTTTTTCTATTTTTCATGACCCATTCTCTGTTAGAGTTAATATGGTACCAAAACATTTCCAGTTAGAATTAATTAAATTAAACTCCAGTGTAATTCTGTGTTGAGGAACAAGTTTTCAAGTGTTGATGTTGGCACATTTTTATCAATATCTTGGGCCAAATTATCCCAGGATTAAATGTTTAGCCTCCAAGATTATGTGAATATTCAGAAGCACATATGCCTGTGAACAATTATTTTCTGTGATGAACATGAATAAGTCTCAACTACAATCGTGCATCTCAATTAAATAGTGGAACTGGCTATAGCTCAGTCCTTGGTTCCAAACTTTGATGTACTGGCCAACAGGAACCATGTATCAGGGACCCGTAGTACAGGATGTAAGACTGATTAATTAAGATAAATAAACGCTGATTTTATTTTTAAGAGCTTCACGCAAGCACAAGACTAGAATAAATCAACATGCTTTTCAGAAAATGGTTCAGTGAAATAAAAGACACATTGATTACAATAAGTCACAACTCCCATCGAAATGAAGTAACTATTTCATTCTTCATGCCTCTAACCTTTCTTTTTCAAGTGAATATTTTCTATCCTCTGTCAACTGGCGTCAAATTTTAATTTATCTATTTCCTCCTTACTACCTGTTAATTACTGAGGGAAGATTTTCCCGTTTATTTTGTTAGCAAAAAGGTGTTTACATTAAACTGTTTGATATTTATCGATGTCACAATTAAATAAAATAAAAATAAAAATTCCCACTTATTTACACAGTATCCTTTTCATAATTGAATAAATCAATGGATACTGAACATTTTAAATTTCAATAATTAGCTGAATTTCAGTAGGTTTTTCAAATGCAAGTATATTTTGAGCAGACATTTTAAACTGTTCTATAGTTTTGTTTAGATTTGGAAAAATACTATCAAAAACAAATCTATTTCCATGTAATGGAATAAATTAATTTTTATATCGGATTTTTGGATATAAATGTTATAAAAATTGATTAACCCGTTTGGGTGTCAATGTTTAGAGAAGTTAGTGGTCATACCCATTGTTATGGAAAAGTAAATACAAATTGAAGAGATTTAATATTTTAATCATTAAGTACATCTTTTGATGAAAATTCTTTTTAATTTGTGGTTTTCTGGATGAATGGGCAATAATATAGGTAAAAATGCTGGGTCCACCATCCACCCAGGCTATAACGGGTACGCCTGTAGTTATGTTATCTGGCCCGCATACTGTGTACTTCCATTATATTTGGCTCACCATAGAGCAGGGTGTTAAACACGTTTACTAAGTAATTTGTATTT
Source organism: Architeuthis dux (assembly GCA_006491835.1). Lineage (NCBI taxonomy): Eukaryota > Metazoa > Mollusca > Cephalopoda > Oegopsida > Architeuthidae > Architeuthis > Architeuthis dux. The sequence continues at coordinate 4,482,803 of VCCN01000724.1, forward strand.
GATAACATCTTGTAAAGGCCATTCTTTGGTCTATGTAACTTTAAAGCAAACCTGTATTTTCTAAATGTGTTAACATTCAGCTATACTTTTCAAGGTTTGCTGGCTCTTTCTAGAGCAATCTTGGTCTGTCACATCTCTTTGGTAGAACATTTAATCTAAGATTTGATATATTTATTTAAAAGATTTTTTTTTAATTCGTAGCATTAAACAATGTAAATGTATCTGATTTATTTAGTTTGCAGTATTTTTTAAGAAGTATAGACTTAATGTGTGAATTAGAATGTAGACTAAGGAAATCATTTTAGACAGATATGGTAACTATACCTGTATAATTGTTACAATGAATGGATGATTAAAGTAGCTTCACCTGTTTAATAGTGTAAGTTCAATTTAAAAAAAATTTTTTTTTTTTTTAAATTTTTGATCAGTGCTTTCTGCACTTGCATTGTCACAATCAAACCAGAGCAATAATTATTTCTACAATAATTTAGTGTTTCTTAGCCTACTAGAACTAAAATAAAATAAAAACCTTTTTGCAACATTCAACTTTAACTTGACAATGGATATACTTGGGCTTGTCACTTCATTTTCAACATCCAGTCAACCAATTCTATGCAAATTGTGAGTATGCGTCCAGATTTTAAAAAAAAATTGGTTAGAAATTATTTAAAAACTTTGTTCGAAAACATGAAGATACGTGCAAGGCTTGGAACAACAACGACTAAAGTCATCGTGATCGAAGACAATGTTGCGACACTTTAAAATCTAAGAAACATGAATGCCCGTCTAAAACGTGCTTGGAAGCCAGCTGAATCGGTTAGTATTAAATATTCTTCTCAACAACAATCTGTTGAACTTCCCAGACTAGCACCCACCACCAAATCCTCCTGCAAGAGGAACCTGGAGCAACACCACAGTAAGAACCCACTGTAACCAATTTTAATTGATCTGCACACTCTCTCGTATAATATTATATTTTATCCTTGATTTTTAAAATTAATTATTTCTGTTAGTTACTTTCTTGGCCCTTGGCACTCTCCTCTTTCCAATTTGGTAGCAGTAGGCCATCAATAAGTGAGGATGGAGGAGAGTGAAAACCCTGTAAGGTTGGAAGAGCAGTACAGAAGAAATATAAGGACGGGTGTACCACCCGTCCTTATATTCCTTATAGTTACACTTTCCGCCTGCTAGATTAAGACCCGTATGATCGTGGGCGACGAGAAATGGCTTACACGTGCCACGATTAGGCTATGTGGCTTATTAGGATATTATGGGGGTAGTTCCAGCGTACAGCGAGTGGGGGGGTGGGCATACATTAAGTCCGGTGGGTGGTGAGTAGAAGTGCTCAGTGCTGCAAAAAAAAAGTGCTAAAAAAACCACCAAAAATGGTTAAAAACACGCAAAAGCCTGGCCAAAATGTTTAAGCACGCCCGCGCTAATTTAGCGCTTTAAAATGTTATACATATTGCGTTTTACAGTGCTTCCCAAAAGACCACTATATATATTTAAAAAAATGAATTTTTAGGCAATAACATTTTATTGCAAAAAATTCGTTAGATTTCATCCGACATTTTTATTGTACGTAATTATTGCATCATTCTTTTATGTGGGCCAGCTAAGCATTATTAATCTACTTTTTGTCTTAATTCCACAATCGATTGGACTGTACACTTGAAGTTTTCTCGTAAAATGCATAATTATGTATTTTGAACGATGTTTAAAAGAGCTGATTTCATGACTTGATTAAAAAAGAAATGCGTGGTGGCATTGTATATATGAATTCTAACACTCAGGGTGACTGGAAAAAAGAATCAGTCTTGGGAAGAAAGTCATATGGTGATGTGCGGTAAGGAGAAAACGTCATTTTTAAAAAAGTAAATAATTACTTGTCTCCTAATGACTTTTTTCCTACAATCAAATTAATTTTTAATGTTTTAAAAAAAATATATTTTTTTTCAAAACTGACAAATTTCCGTAAGAAGTAAATGACTTAGCATAAAATTACTTTCTGATCTTTTAGTCATTTTGGTAAAAAAAAAAAAATCTTTTACGTTTAGACTTCTCAGTTTGCAGTTTTTCTCCAATAAGCAAGTACAAAATAACAAGCAGCGATGGGATTCGAACACATTCTGCCGGAGAGACCAATGCCCATAGGCCGCTCGGCCACGTTACCACTATACGAGGTGGTATATTTGATTTATATATACTGATTTAGAAAATTGAATTTTC
>VCCN01000724.1:4541409-4553447 GCA_006491835.1 Architeuthis dux
GTACACAACTTTTCAATGTTCAATCTTGTTTCAATATTTTGATTTCTGTAAAATTTGACGCTGTATAAGGATGCTAAAATGAACTTTTTGAAATGTATTTTAATTTTTATTGGATGGGGAATTGTCAACCATTACTAATGTTTGACTAGTATTTTTGTTCATCGTAATGTTCGTTGCTTTTCATCGCAGCTATCTGTCGGTCAGTGTACGGCGGTGAGTAAGTAAAATTAAGATGAAAGAAAATACTAGTTAAAAATTAAAAATGGTTGACAGTGCCTCATCTAATAAATATAAAATCAAGATAATATTACAATTACTAATACAACTAGTGTACCTAAAATAATCAATAACAAATATGTCGTTGAGCGATCGGGGTAAATGAAAGGGTAGGTTTAAGGTTTAGATTTGAGCTTCGGCCAGCCGTAAAAGTTATTGTAGCTCAATCAGCAGAGCAGCTGGTACGGATAACCAGGCTTCCTGGTGCAAAAGGGATGTGAGTTTGAGCCTCACCGGGTGCTTATCCTTTATTTCCGATCCCACTGCCGTAGATTAACGACCTGAGTAAAGTTGCGATAAAAAGCAACTAAAATTAAGATGAAAGGAAATATTAGTAAAACATTAATAATGGCTGTTGGAATAGATAACTCATTTTTTTTTCTAAACCCGGCAACAAGTACATTTGTATACTTGTAAAATCTGGACAACACTTGAAGAGTTTGAAGGTATTTTTTTTTTGTTTTGCTACACATATGTTCGACAAATTTTCTTGTCGTTTCTTTCTATTTAATCCTTTCGCTTTTAGGCACAGCCGGCGCCAATCACCGAAAAAAGAGAAAACAAACTCGCGAAAGAGATTCCTCTTGGTCATTAAAAAAAAAAATAAAGAAGGAGTAGACCATTTTAAAGCCTTCCGTTCTTGCCTTGTTTATCCCCACCCCTACATCAGAACTTCCAAACTGGAAGTTGTTACCGTCCATTTTCTCATCTCATTTGTCTTACCTCCAGCAGCTTCCGACACTCTGATGTGCCAGTGAACGTCGGTGGTTTTCAGGAGGGAATTTGTGACCTCATTATTGGTCCTAATCCTCTGCTTAACCCCTTGTAGTGACGGGACGCCACATCATTGGACCGTCGTCTTTCGTTCTTCTTCCCCTGTTCCCACTGTTTCCAACTCGAAACGCAGCCGTTGGGCAACTCGTGTTTACATATTTATTCAGCCTGTCGAAGAAAAGCAATTTGTAATTAATTATCGAGCGAACAGAGGCGGCCCGTTTAACAAATTCAAAGAATTTGTTTTCCGGGAAACCCCAAACCTCAATTTTTAGGTATTTTCTGAAACGAGGGAATTCATGTAAGGTTGGGTTTCCATTTTGAAAAAAAAAAAATAATAATAATAAAAGGGAAATGGTGGGTTTGGAGGCTTTTAAGCAAAGCCTGGCCACAAAAGGTGACAACAAATTTCTTTAAAAGATTCTTTTCTCTTGTTCTATAAAGATTTTTTTTTGTTTAGTGATCTTCTTCTTGGGGAGGTGCGGCGCTGGCAATGGAATCGACGAACCGAGTTCAAACCCCGGCGAGGGCAGTTTGCGTTCACCTCCAACCTCACCCCAGCCATGTGTAAATAACAGGACAGTTGAAACCCTTTAGCTCTGTAAGGCAGTCTATTTTAGGCGTCGGGCTAGCACTCCAACCCGTAAAAAACCCACAATTGCTACAAACAATGATTAAGTTCGAGAAGTAGAGACAAAATCATTGCCTCAAGTGTGCGATACAGGAGCAACTGAGTCTGTGAGTTAGCCTTGTGTCAGACTTGATTAAGCTTAGAAAATATCTCCTCTTTGGTTAGCATGTTGGTTTAGCAAGCCATCACGAAAATGGCTATTCCATGAATCTGGACTTGTACCAATGTTGGTATCTACACATGCCATCGTTATGAAACCCCAAAACCTCAATTTTTAGGTATTTTCTGAAACGAAGGAGTTCGCGTTAGGTTGTATCTACACATGCCATCGTCATCGACGCACTGTATACATATGAATCTGAAAATCATAAGACATCGAACATTCAGTTGAAGAAATCTGTATTAATTAATTTATATACCTATAATAATTATATCAATTCATAAGGTGTATTTGTATATATTTGTTCATATATAAAACATGTTATCGTTATGAGTGGATAGCAGAATGACTGCATATTTGCGCCCCTATTAATCGTCAAAACTTCCGTAGCCGAAGTGTTTAAAGCGACGTCTATGAAAGACGGGCCCCCGTAGGATGGCCTGCAAGTTCAGTTCTCGTCAGTAATGACTTCTTTATTTCTGATTTCTGATTCCATGCTATTTTCCTCAGCCAGTCGAAGAGTGTATCGACGCAGAGCCCTGTAAAAAAGCAACAATAATAAGATGGAGTAAAGCTTTTTATAATAATTTTGGAAAACTCTCAAAATATAAAGATCTGGAAATCGAAACAGCAAGAATGTGGCATTTAAACACACTATTCCAGTAGTAGTAGGAGCGCTGGGAATGATTAAGAAAAAGACGCACACCTTATAAAGATCTCAGGAAATCTATCTTTGGTTGAGATACAAAAGATCGTGCTATACAAAAGATCGTGCTAATGGGCACTGCTTGCATACTCAGAAAAACCCTCTCAATCCAATAGCCCTAAGCTTTACACCCAACTTATGTGTTCCTATGTGAAACTTTCTCTGTCTTTCTTTACATGAACTCTGTTTTTGTTTAAATGTCTTTCCGTTCTCTTTTATAGTGTTTCAATTATATGTATGTGTTTGTGCTGTGGGTAGAAGGCAAACGAATGATATTAAGAACAACAAAAAAAAAGCAAAAAAAATAAAAATAAAAAAGAAGCTGAATAACTTCCTAAGAAAACCTCCATTTGCCTTAGGTCTCAGGTGAAAGACTTGGTATATGATTGTATGAAACTGCAAATGTAATCTTTGCTTATATAAAGGCTTCATTTTCTAAATCATCATCGTCCGTATTGAATGACTGCATAACAGCCGCAGTTAAAAGATAGGAAATCCTTTTATCTAGAACATAGACGGAGAAAAAAAAGCAACTATTAAAATAATAGCAAAAAGCCCTTTCCATTAAAAGAGGTCCATTTTTATTGCCACATTTTCTTTTTGTATTTCTTTGCGTTTGTATGTGTGTATGTGTGTATGCGTTTGTGTGTGTGTTTATGCGTATGTCTGTGTATGTGTGTTTCAAAGGTTAATTTACAACCATCTGTGTCCATTTTCCCTTGCCCATCATCTTCTTCAAATTACACCAACTCCATATTTCATGTCTGGTGGATTAGATTTTCAAGAGGACCGTTTATATAAGGGAGACAGACCGTTACATATTGGTCGCCTGGCTTGAAGACTCTCCTCTTGAAGGGTCTAGTGAGCGTTACACCAGACAATGTATATCATAGGCGTTGGTAGTTGGAGGGGGATATCGAAATAGTAAGATATTAAGAGAAAGATGTACACAGAGAGGAATGTTTAAAAGAATATGAACAAATAACACGAAGTAATCTCAATCTAAAATAATCTAAATGATGCTGAAAGAAAGAACAAGAAAAATGGCGGTATAGAAAGGGGAGATAACTGTATAGGCATGTGGAAATGCGATACTTGTGTGCTATTACAGCTGCAATGTTCGCATATGACAGAAAAGATAAAAACCGATAATAGATGGATAACAAGTAATAAATCGATAAATACGAGCGAAATAGACATTCATGGGCCCCGGGCGCCGCCCTACCTGCTCCCCCTCTAATCGGCCCTAAATAGGCTTTTAGTGGGGGGTTCAATTTACAATGTAAGTTTATACTAAATTGGTCCCTTTGTTTATGTCTGGCAGCATTCAGGCTTTTTTTATTTTGAAAAATCAGCCTTTTTTTTTATTGATCACTGCCCAATACAAGCAAGCTGCCAAAAGACGTTGGTCGCGTGACGGTTTCTCTTGAGTGACTAACCAGACCTGTTTTAAAAAAAATAATAGCTGAATAGAAAATGTTCATTAGTTAAAGCATTGTCAACTATTACTAATTTTTGACTAGTATTTATTTCATTTTAATTTTGGTTGCTTTTCATCGCAACTACTCGCCCCACACACTCTACGGCCATCAGTAAACAGTGAGGATCAGAAATAAATAAAATTAAACTTAGATGAAAGAAATACTCGTAAAACATTAGTAATACTACTAATAGTACGTCTGCCTCACACGCAAATGGTCCTGGGTTCGATTCCCGGTATGAGCGAACGGTGTGGAAAACTCTTCATTAGGACAAATCTCCCTGTGCACTCAGCTGCTAATTGAGTACACTCTAAGCTATGTGATTAGGGTGGAGGTATCCCTTCGGTGGACTTGCATCCTGTCAAGGGGGTGGTCATAAAACCTGTAGGAATATAGTCCTGGTCTCGACCAGACTTGAAACTTGCAAGGATCACTAAGCTGACGCATGCAACAGAAACCGGGTCTTCATCACTCGAAATTGTCTCTTAAAATAGGGACGCTTTACTTACTAATACTACAAGTGTGTACGTAAAAACAATAACATCTATTATGGCGCCGAGTGATCGGGAAAAATGAAGAGTAAGTTTACATGATTAGATTTGATCTTTTGCCAAGCATACATCTCTATTAGCTCAAACTGTAGAGCAGATGTCGTTATATAGATAGGCTTTCCAAGTCTCACCTGAATGATTGTTTGATGATTGTATAGATCACAGTGGATTTAAAAAGTCGCCTCGTTTTCTAGCTGAGATCACGTTATACACTCAGCGTCCTGACCTTGTTATCTGGTTACATTTTTTAAAAATGTTCACGTCATTGAATTAGCGGTTCCCTTTGAGGAAAATGTCGACTGGGCTCATGAAGGTCAACTGGAAAAATATGAAAATATGCAAGAAGAATGCATAAGACATGGCTAGATAACGAATGGATTTCTTATCGACTGTGGCATATCTGGCTAAACTGGGAAATGTCCTCATTGGGAAAGAAGAGATATTAGGTGTGTCCAAAAGTTCCCAGCGCTGAATAAACAGTTGAAAACTGTCTTGTAAAGCAGAATCAACAAAGCCGAGTGATATAAGGAGGTATTGCTGAGGCGCCCTGGGTTAGTGGTAACGATGCTTCAGCCCCGAAACAATGCCTGATAAGGGCTTTGTTGGAGGCATTGCTGCTGTTTTAGAAAATTATACTCTAACTTAACCGGAATTTCAGGGATCTGCAAACACATCATTGCTTAGATCAGGGTTTCCCAACCTGGGCGATATCGCCCACCGATGGGCGATTTCGACTGTTGGGTGGGCGATGAGCAACTGAACAGAAAATGGTGGGCGATGGGAAATTTTGGTGGGCGATATAGGATTTTGAGTATTAAGAAGGTATTTCAACATATGCTACCCGAAAAAAAATATTCAAAGGAGATATGCAAAGAACCTGTATAAGAAAGTCAGCGTTATTTGTTACCTCCCTTTGGTATTTTTTACTACATCACACAAAGTCAGTTTACGAACCAGTAACAAACTTTTACCAAACATTTTTGGTATGCTTTTGAATATTTACTATACACATGGGCGGTGGAAAAAATTTTCATGTGAAAGTGGGCGATGACGCAAAAAAGGTTGGGAACCCCTGGCTTAGATGATCAAAATGATTTTTATTCCTCCTGACCTGCCGTACATGATCGATATACCAGAATCCGGATTAAATTCTACAAATGAATAAATGAATATAATAAACATAGCCATTTCTATATTCCTTCATCAATTCAAATACTCTTTAAAAAAGTATTTACGCTTGTACATGTACAGAAATTTTGTGGAACTCCACAATACCCTCTAAAAATGCCCAAATCATCTTTGTTATGGTAATCCTTAATTCTGAAATATTTGGCAAAAATGTCGGCGTTTTGGGGACCTTTGGCGAACTTGACATCCGCTATATAAATATTTCATAGAATCTACGGTAATGCCCTATTTAAAAATGTTTTTTAATACAGTCTTGTTTTATTACTCAACTACACATTGTTGACAAATGACAATTTTCTAATGTTTTCCTTAATTTTAAACTATATAGTTGAATGCTCCTAATTTTACCCTGCACACCTGCAAAGATTTGACCGAATTTACAATACCAATCTACAATACCATATAATTTGACCTAATATTTTGTTTAAATCCCAAGTGACTTCGGTATGAATGGAAGACACAATTTGTAATATATATAAATAATATTTCCCAGCCAATATATAAAAAAGAAAATAATTTTTTTTACAAGGAAGTAATTCAACTAATAATTAAGGTTAATGATGTTTTTTTTCAATCAAGCGCATATACATTCGTTAATAGATAAGCATCGGTTTTAAAAGTGTGAATAATATTTTTTCTGTATAATTAAAATGTATGAATGACTTGGCGTTCTATTCCTAAATTTCAGGCAATTAACTTTGAATTTTATTAAGTCTGGTTTTATTACTCTACCGCACTGTTGCCAAATTTCCATAATCAACAGCTTGAAGCGAAATTGAAATGGAGTCTTGCTGTCTGGTATCGCAGTTCTTCGATGGCAGCACTTGTGTCCAATTGAGACTTTTGCCAAAATTCTTTGTCTTTTCTTAATTAGAGAAGCGTTTAAGTTTAACAGTGGCTGCGGAAGTCCGGGAAATTTATATGTATGTGTCTTTGACAATTTTTGTACGCGTATCTAATTTGATTAATTCAGACAAAGCCTAGTCTGGCAAAAAGCCTTATTTATGAGACACTTTATTGAAGATTAAATGCACCTTTTCTATAGCATAAGTACCCAATCTGCACCCCTTGAACATTCTGACAGGTTCCCATGTGCCCCTAAAAATTAAAGATAAATTGATAAAATTAAATTGATTTTAACATGGGCTCCATTTAATTGTTAGTGAACAGTTTGGGAAATATCCATTAAGTTCCTCTTCCAGCGTCATAAGATACTCAGTGATTAGTTCTTTGAATATGCCAGTCTTAGATTCTGAGATAGTTGAGCCCTGTTTTTTTGGCAACTAGTTCACTAATACGAGCGGAGATTTTAGCAACTGCACAACAAAGATCATGTTTAGGTGTTTGGGGATTTGATCTGTTATTTGATTTAATCCCAAACAACACAGAAAATGTTGACTCACAAAGCCATGTTGATGGAAATAACAACAGTGCTTGAATAGCAGGTTCGGCAATCCGTTTGCGTGAGTTTCGCATCCGAAACCAGCTACTACTTCACAGCGAGGCGCCCTTCTTAGCCTAAAAACTATCTCACATGAACTCAAGAGTAAGTTAAGCCACATTCAATTTCCTACTTGACTATACCTTTTCCCGAACAAATTAAAGAGTAAAGCAAGTAAATTAAAAAATACGGCAAACAAATTTTAAAAATTTTTGTTGCCGTTTTTAAAAATTTACTACGACAACCAAATTAAAAAATAGAGCGACCAAATTAAAAAATACGGCAACCAAATTAAAAACTTCGACAACCATATTAAAAAATACGGCGACCAAATTAAAAACTACGACAACCAAATTAGAAAATACGGCGACCAAATTAAAAACTACGACAACCAAATTAGAAAATACGGCAACTCAATTAAAAACTACGACAACTAAATTAAAAAAGAAGGCAATCAAATTTGAAAATACGCCGAGCAAATTAGAAATACAAGCGAACTGAATCATATGCAGGCGTGGATCCAGGGACGGGTCCAGGGTGTCCAGACACCCCACTTTGATGATTAAATCTTATGGGAATTTTATAAATAAAAAACCCAAATAATCCCAAGTAATCATAAATTAACCTTAAAGTCAAAATTGTTGTAAATCTAATATAAGTAAGATTTCTTCTGTATTCTTTTTTTTGTTATTTATTGGTTCTGTGGTAAATTTCTTTGATTAATTTTTTTTTACTTTTGTTTTGTCGATTCTATTGCTAAAAAACTACAACTCAAATGTAAGTGACAAATGCTGGATCACACACTTTTTTGTATTTGGTGCTTGAAGTGTGTTTGTTCATTTGGAACCCCAGCTAAATATTTTTTCTACATTTGAATCCTCCACGCTCAAAAAGTCTTTTCCATTTGGATCCCACCCCCGTTCAAAATCCTGGATTCGCCCCTGCACATATATACACTTACTCCGACAGTCCCTGCATATGTTAATTTTTTTTTAAATAAAAAAAACATTTTTGATTTTAAGGTTAATGTGGATCCACGCTTGTATATGGTTACTCATTTCATCGATTCAGTTCGCTTGCCTTTTAAATTTTGGGGGCGTATTTTCAAATTTGGTTGCCTTATTTTTTAATTTGATTGTCGTAGTTTTAAATTTGATTGTCGTAGTTTTTAATTTGATTGTCGTAGTTTTTAATTTGCTTGCTTTACTATTTAATTTGCTCGGAAAGCGAGTAAGTCTCTCAAGCGCTCAATGGACATCTTCTTATGCTACTCAGGTGAATACCTGCTCAGTAGCCACCGGTTGCGATGCTGTCGAAAACGTCCAGGTTTCGCAAGCGGTTGTTGGTAATAGTAGCAATATTCTCAAGTTGTTTTCAACATTCTTAGTTAAAGCCGTTTATTGTTTTTTTTTTGCTCACCACTGGACATATGTATATGCTGAGTTTAGCTCAATCTGTTATAGGGCCACCATATTTGGGATGCTCAGTGAGGATTGAACTCACTACACTGGCAATGGTCAGTCAGACTAGCCTGCCATGCATCGCACAGCGATAGGCGCCCAAGTATACATATCGCTGCTGCTCAGCCTAATTTGTTGCAAAAGAAAAACAGTTTATGGTCACCCAGTGAGAATCGAAATCAGGGCACTAGTAACTTCCTGTCAGATTAACTTGCTAATAGTCACTCCTTGTGTGTGTGTGTGTGTGTGTGTGAGTATATGCGCGTGGTTGGTATACTTTTACTAGATACATTTCTGCGTGTCATCGTCTGGGCGTATATGTGTGTGGTCGAGGCGCGTGCACACCTCTATACATGTATTCCCCCGCTTTTCGAAAGGTCGCCTTTTTCACTTTTACGAAACAAAAGTCAAAATGCGAAAATAGCGTTCAGCATTTTGTTTTGAAGCGCACCTTCTTCCTTCTCTCGCCTAAACCCTGGTCTCTTAAATTCAAGTGTTTAGTGATTGCGTGTGTGTGTTTTATTCGTGTGGACCTGCACGTGTGTGCGTGCGCGTGTGTGTGCGTGTTTGCGTGTTTGTGTGTTTGTGTGTGTGTGGGTGTGTAAATGTATTTTTGTCCGTTTTAAAAGGCCGCCAACTGATTTGGCCCCGTGCCAAAAAATTAGAAGCAACAAAACAGAAAAGAAATCCTCCTTCTATCATTTCATTGCAATTTTCTTGTAGAACGCAGAGGCAGTCGGTGGGCGGGGTGGACTGAAAAGTTCGTCTTTAATTATGTCGTTTGAAAATTCTTAATCGTTTCCAAGATCTGCGAAGCGTTCGGTCTTTTCGGATTGGATCGGTCATTTGGAAACTCTCCCCCCACCTCTCACCAACAGCCTAGAAAATGGAGAAAATAGATCCGGCACAGACAGCTGAAGAAAAAAGAAAGGCAGCAATATATATAGAGAGAGACTGATAGATTGATAAACAAACATAAATCTAACGCCTCTATCGGAGATTTTAGAAGAACACGAATAAACTGGTTGCCCAAGATTGTGCCACGCCAAGCTCTTCTTAAGTGATGGGTTCACCTACTTTGAAATTCAAGTTTTCATCAGGACACCAAATAAATCCAAATCCAAGTACAAGAGTCGGGGACAACTTCACTAGCGACACAGTTACAAAATAAAGTGGGATAGAGAGGTGGATATACAGGCACCTCTCGCTTTTTGAGAGTTCGCTTTATGCCAATTTTTCGCTTTTACGAAAAAGGGCGAAATGTGAAAATAGCGTTCAGCGTTTGTTTTGCAGCGAGCCGTAATAGAGACAGCACGCACACCTCCTTCCCTTACACCCCAGTCTCCTGTACCTCCAAACACACCAACCTCCGACGTCCCAGTCTAACATACCATCATCACCATTTTGGTCCTGGGTACGCTAAAAGATTTTCCTATATAAATTAATGGGAATTGCTTTTTCACTTTACGCCATTTTGTCTTATGAAAGTTTTTTTATTATTATAGGAACGCTCTACTTCCGGATAGCGGGGGAAACCTGAATTTATTTATGTTTTTGACATAAACGAAATCAAAAACAATACAGAAAAGATTAACCAGAAAATAGATCCAATTTATTTCCGAATTCTTTTCCCAACGAGACACAAATGTATAAATGTCTTTTAAATAGAACTTTTTTGGCCTTGATGCGAAAGAATTGTGATGTTACAATTCCATGTTTCTTTATTATAAAGGCTTTTATTACGCTGGAGACAAGAATAGACAGGGTAAAAAGCCCAACCATCTAAGCAACTGCCTAACCTAATTTATTAAAGCTGAAAATTCTAAAAATTACCAGAAGTCACATGATTGATGACGTCATCATAAGGGCCTAAATCTTCTTTAAAATGTTGATATATTTGGACATATAGGTCACACTCAGATACAAATTGCATATCTAGATAGCGCGAAGTAAGACCTAACAAATGACAACATTTTCAGAAATTACCTGAAGTCGCATGATTGATGACGTCACTATCTACTAACCAGGCATGGACAACAAGACACGTGTCAGCTTCTTCATGGTTGCATTCATGAAGCCTGAAACTGCTTTTTTGTTACTGAATATCTCCAGCCGTAACTATGTGTGGATGATACAGTAAGCTTATTCCTTCCGATGTTTTATGGTACTTGACAATGAGTCGCATGAGCTCTTGTTTTCTCTGCTATTCAGAAAATCTTGCTATTTGCCTCCTTCAACCATTACCAGTAAGTTCTCTTTGGTCGCATGGAAAGAAATCCAAACGAACTGATAGAAATTTTGGACTGATGGCCACTACATGGTTATGCTACAACAAATTCCCACATTAAAGCTATAAACATTTGGTCTCTAACAAACGATAGGAAGAGCCTTATCATAAGAGAGACTAGTCCAAAACAAGCAGTTATGGGGCCTGACATTCATAGAATGACCGGCAGGAAGGAAGTTGCAAATATGCTGCACAAATGCAATCACACATATTTATTATCAAGACATAAGAACGCAAAACATGGCATGGTCAAGAACGGTCTCTTCGCGGCAGCTGCTTTTGTCAAAGGGGGTTTCAGATGTTTAGTTATTAAACACATTTAAAACTCCCTGGCCATGGCCGAAAGAGATTTTGTTGAGGGTTGGGTTTTTTAAATTTTATTAGGAGCGCTTCCACGATGGCAAACCGAACGGGACAAACGATAGGAAGAGCCTTATCATAAGAGAGACTAGTCCAAAACAAGCAGTTATGGGGCTTGACATTCATAGAATAGCCGGCAGGAAGGAAGTTGCAAATATGCTGCACAAATGCAATCACATGTTAATAGCTCACTATTAATAAGACATAAACATTTATTTACACTATTACACAACAGAAAGATAAATTCAAATCATGTATATTAATCCGAATATGCACATTAGATTTTTAAAAATGTTTCAAATATTCTGAAAGGGTTAAAAAAAATCAAATAGTTTTATTTTTGTCAATTGATTTTATTCATTTTAACAACATTTACAAAATAGTTATAATAATAACTATGTTGAAAAAATAATACGACCTAGATTCACCATTTCCGGTATGTTTATGGTTAACCCTTTCAGCCCATTCCTTACTCTTGATACACTGTACTTATATAAATATGTGTGTGTATGTTGGGGTTGGGTACTTTTCATAGATAAATATCTAGTATAATCAACATATCTACATAATGAACAGTGTGACATTTCTCTATCCGTTATACATAAGATAATTAATATCACATTTATATTTTGCTGATGATTAAACGAGTTCAGTCATTAAAAAAACCCACAGGTGAAATTAATAAGACATAAACATTTATTTACACTATTAATAGCTTTGAAG
>VCCN01000724.1:4946173-4957408 GCA_006491835.1 Architeuthis dux
TAGAGATTGAGATATGTATATATATATGAACAAACTGCGATAGATAACCATACAGACTAACAGACAAGTAGGAACAAATTGAGATAGCTCGATAGATAGATAGATAGATACACTTGGATCAAATACAATGAAGATAAATGGAAAAGCTTAGAAATGGAGTAAGTGAAAAGAATGAAAAGTTATCAGGAGGAATTACCAGCGGACTGCGCGCGAAGAAAATCTGCAGTGGGTTAAGGGATAACATCCAAGACATCAATTGGGGTAAATATCGCTCACTTGGATAGAGACAGACTTTGGCGCATCAAAAACTCATAACTTCTTGATTTTCAGCTCCAGTGAATCCACCTCCGTCAAGTCATAATTTCTTGGTGTTTTTTTCCTCTTTCAATCTACTTTTCCTCATCTTCTTTCTTTTTAAAACGTTTTCTTACTTTTTCCTTCCCTTTCCTTTACTCTCCTCTTTGTATTTATTTTTCCAAATCTTACTTTCATCGCTTTCCCCCATTTCTTACCACCTTTGTTTCTTTTATTCTTCTCGCTTGAACCTTTCGGTCTGTCTGTCTGTCTTTCTTTCTATTTACTAAGCTTAGCTTAATTCAGGCCAAATGGGAGAAGGAAGATTATGTTACGCCAATCCTCTAAGTGAGGTGGGCGTACCTGCTTTGAAAAACTGCATTCGAAATCCTTTTAACTGAGCTGGAACGCTGGCCTGTGACATTTATTTCTTTATTGATACTTTCTCCCCTTCTTTAAATCTTTCATTGCTTTCTCTTTCTTTCTTTCTTTTTTCGTTCTTTCTTTCTGTATTGCGTTCATTCTTTCTTTCATTTTTTCTTTTTTTTTCTTTCTTAGTTCTGTCATTCTGTACGTTATTTTATTATGTCTAAAACTTTTTTCATTTTCTTCCTTTCTTCCTATTTGACTTACTTGTGGTCTCTTTTCATTCAATTCTAAATTATAACCTTCGCCTTTTTCTCCACTAGACATATTTTTGCTTTGTTCTTTGTTTTGTGGTTCTCCTTAACATTCCTTTCTTTCTTTCTTTCTTTCTTTCTTTCTTTCTTGCTTCAATTTCACCTCCAGCATCATTATTATCCATTCTATTATTCTTTCCCCCGTTCCTTACTTTGTCTACTTCTACTTATTCGTCAATTTCTCCCTTTCTTTCTTTCTTTCTTTCTTTCTTTCTTTCTTTTTCAGCCCTGAACCTCTCCTTATTTCCCCGTTCACTGTTCGCTTGCAACAGTAGCCAACGCATACAAGGCCTTGTCTCTTGTCACTGATCGTCTTAAATGATAGATTTGTTCACCCTCCCCTCTTTCTCTTCCTCTCCCTTTCTCTTTTCTCCTACTCTCTCTTTTTCTCTCTTTCGCTTACAAGTGCACGCATGCATGCACCCAAGCTCGCACACATGCATATGGATATGATGGGTCCATACACGTATCGGCCCGCGTTCGTCGTCAGTAGATGTTAGACAGCAGAAAACCAGTTCAGTGGACAGACGGTCTAACATAAGGTTCCTCTTCAACGGATGGGCAGGTTTGGGCTGGGTTTCAAAACATGCACCTAAAGACGGACAATCTCTCAAACTTCTGCTCTCCCCATTCTTGCAAGCTGATGTGATGACCACTCAGCCATTGTTTTTCCTCTCTCCTCTTCGCCTAACCGTCCTCAGCCACTTCCCCAAATTTGCTCCTTTGCAGTTACAACAGCGCTAAAGATGTGGAAGACAGTTCAAACGGGAACGCCAAAGGGACAAAAAGGAGATCTGGACGATAAGGCAACGGGTGATTGTCTCGGAGGGGCTTTTGCCTCTCTTACAGCGAAGAAGAGTCTAGGGGGAGCGCCGCCTGGTGGTGACAGGGCCAAGAACGATCAATCATGGGGTTGATGATGGTGGAGGTAGTGGTGGTTGGTTGGTTGCCGATGGTGTTGGCTGGAGGTGGACGTAAACATGATGGACGGATTAAGTATTGTCAGTGTTGCACGTAGCTAGTCATTCTGGTGTATGAAGTACAAAATGTAGGCGCTCATCTTGGAATGGCGGGAAAAATGACACTGTGCAATGGCGATAAAGTCGATTTAGAGATTCAGATTTAGGAGTTGGATTCTGGTGGATTTTCGGAAGAATTTTTCAACACAAAAGCATGAAGACGGGGAGGGATAGAGAATAAATAGAAGAGAGGGTTAGAAGATAAAAAGAAAGAAATTAAAACGAGAAGAGGAAAGAAGAAAGAAAACAGAGAAAGGAAAGAGAAATGAAAGGAGAATAGGAGAGGAGGAAAAATGAAGAAAAAAAGAAAGAAAAACATGTTAGAAAGAAGAATGTAGAAAAATAAAGAAAATATAGACAAAGAAAGAATAAAAAGTGATATGCAGGGAGAATAAGAATGAGGAGAAAAGCGAAACTGTGATAAGATGAAAAAGAAGGAAATAAAATAATGAAAACGAGAGAAACCTGATGGGAATTAGGGAAAAGAAAGAAAGAAAGAAAGAAATACAGACAGAAAGAGAAAAAAGATGAAAAGAAAAAATGCAAATAACTAAGTAAAAGAAGGAAAGAGAGAGAGGGAGAGAGAGAGAGAGAGGGGGGGAATAAACGAGAAAAAGAAAGAAACGAGAGACAGGACTAGAAAAAGAAAGAATGAACGGAAAAGTGAACAAGAAAGGGAGAAGGCAATAAAAAGAAGGGTGTAAAGAAAGAAGGACATAAAACACAGAAAAAAAGAAAGAGAGAAGAAAAGATAGAAGAACGATATAAACAAAGAAAGAAACAAGGATAGAGAAGGAAGAAAAAAAGTTCAATAGCAAGAAAGAAAGTAACAAGAAAAGAAAGAAGGTCGTAAAGAAATAAGGAAATAAAACATAAAAAAAAAGAAAAGAAAGTAAGATGTGATAAAAGAATTAAAACAAAAAAGAAACCTAATTCATTTGTGAAAAGAGAGAAATGCCTCAGAATTAGATTTTATATTTCCATGAATTAAAATATTTCAATCGTTTTACTATTTAAAGCGTCGTTGGTTTATTTTCATTCCGCTTTTGAAGTGTTGGTACCTAGATGTTTCTACTTTTACCCCCACAATCTTAGCTGATCAAGTTTTCGGCTCTTAATGTAAACAGCGTGTAATCTGAATGAAGAAGTAACTCGCAAAAGTTCATCATATATGGACGACATCTTAATCATTTCGGGTACGTAAGCTTTCATGGTCAAACTGAGTTCTCATCTTTTAGTCATTCTGACACTTCTTCCGTACACTTTGTCTATGCCATATTGTTTGTTTATACCCTAGTAGTACCAGTAGTAGTCTAAAGTTTAATTTTTGACTAGTATTTCTTTCATCTTAATTTCAGTTGCTTTTCATCGCAACTACTCAGACCATACTTTTACGGCCAGTAATAAACGGCGCTGATCGGAAATAAAGAAATAAATAAGCTTTCGAACTCTCATCGTTTTGCCTCAGGAAGTCAGTCTTACCGTGACAGCTACGATAGTCTTCCAATCTAAGTTTAGTGAGTTCGTTCCTTATTAAGGGATGTATGCATGTCGACTAAAAGGTTGTATAGTGACTCTCTTAAAATGATATATATTACTAATGTTGTATTGGAGAGAATCGTGCTGTTCACATTTCAGCAGTGAAAGGCTTTTGGTAGATTTTAAAATATGAGATACGGTAATAAAAAGTTGTTTTTTTAATTAATTGCAGTTGTGTTTGTACTGTCGCTGATGGTTCTTATTGACAGTGATTGAACAAAGACCACAATCGTTACAGTCTCATGTTTGGTTTAGCAACGTTCAATATTGATGATTAGTTGGGTGACTGAGAAACCCATATCGTTACTACAACTGCCAATACCTCAATTATTAGGTTGATTCGAATTATATTTTTTTAAAAACCAAACATTTGGATAAGTGCGTTTCATTGAGACAGATTCTCATTTTTCTCATTATTTGCAATTCTAAAACCACTTTTTCCAGGCAACATTTTAACCCTACATTTCTAACTAACATCAAAAGACAATCGACCATAACAAAATCCCAACTGGTCCAAATTTGATTCCAAGTTAAGTACTACCTCATTATTTAATTGTAGTGTAAACAAAAAAAAACACTACTTTTCCCCGTATTCTCTCTTCGCATTAAAGATATTTAAAACACAGACATTATAAACCTTTCTACGCTATTGTCTTCTTTTGTAAGTGTTCAGAGATAATGAAAAACAGTGTGTATGAGATAGAGAGAGAATGTGTATATGTGCGATAGAAAAAGAAAGGTAATCTCGCTCACAGTCAAAGGCGAGGAAAACTTTCTCTTTTAGGGATCTAATGTATTTCTCACTCACTCACTTTAAGTGATTAATAGAATCAATTGGAATAATTACAATGAATCCTCGTCTTTTCAGATCGTAAAACAATGAATCCTCGTCTTTTCAGATCGTAAAACAACGAATCCTCGTCTTTTCAGATCGTAAAACAGGAAATGGTCAGAGTTTTTCCAAATCACGGTAACTGAATTCCGTGCTCTATTGAAGTAGCGTATAAGCAAGGTTTGCCTGTACTTCTAAAATCCTCACGACAACTGCGATTCAACACAAAAAGAAATTAAAGATGGTAGAGGTAAGGAAAGTTACCACAATGAAAAGAAAGGTGGAATAATAATAATGGTTATATGGGTGGGCTCATGTGGAGAACAAAAAACGTAAGCAAAGACGTAGAGTAAAGAGGAAGAGAAAAGAAAAGAGAATGAAAGGGAGGGCCGTGAAAAAGAAAGTGAGGGAGTGGGGACAGATGTAGGGGGTCGGGGTTTGCGCCGAGACACCGGACAATTCCATTATTATAGGCACGTTCGCTTTCTATAAACACAAAATTGACAATAATCAATACGGCGTCCTAACTTCTTTTTTTCTTCTTTCTTAAATCTTCAGTGTGTTTGGACTTTGGAAAATTGAATTTGTTGTTATATTAGGTTCTGGGGGTGAAAGGAACTATACAGTGAATGCGTAAGAACTAGAACGAATGAAAAAATAGAGAGAGGGAAGAGGAGAGAAAAGAAGGTTTAAAAAGAGAAGGAAAAAGAAAGAAGGGAAAAAGTTAAAAAAAGCGTAAGAGAAAAAAAGAAGATGAAGGGAAGAGAGAAAAAGAAGGTGAAAAAAAAAAGAATAGTGACAAGAAAAAATAAACGGGAAGATAAGAAAAGGAAAAGAAATACATTAGAGGAAAAAAAGAAAACAAAGAAGAAGATTAAAAGGAAGAATGCAATAAAGGAATTAAGAAAGGTTAAATAAAAAAGATGTGGTCTAAAAAGAAGAAAAAAAGGAAAAAGAAAGAGAGAAAGAGAATAAAGAAGAGAGGGAAATGGTGGAAAAGGCGGGAAAGAAGGAGAAGTGGAAAGAGAAGGGAAAACAGAAGAAAGAAAGGGAAACGAGAAGAAAAGAAGGGGAAATAAAAAGAGAGAAAGAGAAGAAAGAAGCAGTGAAGAAGAGAAAAAAGTGGGGAAAAGAAAAACGAATAGGAAAAGAGCAAGAAATATGGAAGAGAAAAAGAAGGGTGAAAAGCTAAGGGGAGGAGAGAGAAAAAGGAGCGGAGGAGGGGAAAAGAAATATAAACGAGGTTAAAAAAGGATAAAGAAGTAGAGAGGAAAAGAAAAAAGAACGTAGAAAAGTAAAATCAGAAGAAAAAATAAGGAGGGAAAAGGAAGATAGAAACGGGGACAAGAAATGGAGGTAGAAAAGGAGAAAAAGAAAAAAAAGAAGGAAAAAAAAAGCAGAAAGCAAGGTGACTCATAAATAGATACGTGAAAAATAAGGTAGATATTGTTGATAGGTGGACAAGAATAGGCATAAATTAATAGATGCGAATGGACTTAGATACATATTTACTAAGCTGAGTATGGAAAAGGCCACATTTGTTGAACGTTAAAAGGGAATGGTGTGGGTAGAAAAAACAGAACAAGATGGCGCATAAATAGGTATTTACAAATCTTAACTTAGTCTGACACAAGTTCACTAGTGTCCGGTACACAGTGAGGATCAAACTCATTACAGTACTTATGTCCAGAAAGTCAACGATAAAGAGATTCAAAGAAGTGATACACAGTGCATTCTGGGATTGGTATATTTTATATGCGAGAAGAAAGAGACATAAGCAAATAAATATATAAATATATAAATAAATATTTTTTTTTAAATGCTGAAGTTAACAAATAGATAAATAATCATGATTGTTGCTGGATTATTGGTCTTAACTTATTTATTGGTGTCTTCTTAATTTGTTTATTCAAGTCCCAAATCGTCGCCAAATGCTATGTAGCGAATCCTGATCGCCTATGGTTGAGTCGGTACCACTTGTACGCCGCTGACAATTGTTATATGTCCAACTATTATATCTATAGCCGGATCTTATATCTACATCGCCATCTCTCATGTTTTAAGAGTTTCTATACTTCTTGAGTGTTACAAGTTGATACCTTGTAGCAAAACTATGGTTGGATTTTGGGATATTTTCCTAACATGCTGTATCTTTTTATGCTAGAACTTGTTTGAGATACATATACTCGGCACACTGAATTGTTGAGTTTGTCACTCGTTCTTAATACTGACTTAATCACAATGTTATAGTTGTCAATGGATGACTTACAAATCTCGTAGGTGATCTCGTACTCCACGTATGCGTACAATACACAATGAAAAATACACACTGTACAATACAAAATATGCTGTTACTCTAGTTCTACATTTTATATACTTTTGATTGTGTAATAGTAAGGTAGTAGGACGATGATGTCAGCTGTTGTAGTAGTCGTCGGGTAGTAACCAAACTATCCAACAAAAAGGAAATAAAAGAAAAGAAGAAAAGAAAAAAGGAACAACAGCAGAAAGAAAAAAGAAGAGAGAAAGAACGAAGAAAATATTCGGAAAGAGAAACGAAAGGAGAAAAGAAATAAACAAATAAAGAAGAATAAAGGAAGGAAAAGAAGCGGAGAAGAAAGAAAGGAAAAGAAAGGAAAAAGGGAGGTGAAAGAAAAAAGAATAAACGAAATATATGAGAGAAAGCAATAAATGAATGAAAAACACAGGAAAACGAATGACAGATAGGTGATTTGAACGAGAAAGACGAGAAGAAAAAAGAGGAAGAAGGGAAAAGAAGAAATAAATAAAAGAAAGAAAAATATCAAAGAAAGAGTGCAATAAAAAAAAACCCAAAAGACAAAAAGAATGACGAAGGAAGAAGGAAACGAAGAAGTAGGAATGAACGAAAAGATAAAGAAAAAAAATCAGGAGAAAGGAAAAGGAAGAAAAAAAATAGAAGGAATAAAAGGAAGTATGAAAGTAACAGACGAGAAAAAAATTAAATGTCGGCCATATTGAATGTCATGCAGATTTTTATCTATTTTACAAGAGAGCTACAATGAGCCAGCCATTGCTGACGGAGGTCCATCTGGCGTTTAAAATACAAAGCGCTATTCCGTGTCATTTTGTCTTTTTAGATGCGCTAGCATCTCTAGTATCGATTGCTGTCACTGACCGACGTACTGAAATGTGAGTTACGTCCCTTGCTCAGTGTTGCCAATGTAGATATTTTTCATCTAAATCTACATATTTTTGGTTCCGTCTAGATATCAGAAATCGCTATTTAGATGATTTTTAATAAGATACATAGTAATTTTTATGTATTTCTAGTGATAAAATAAGAAATATTCTTAATAAATCAAGTAATATCTTAATAAAATAAATGTTGAAGATTAAAGTCACATTTAATTTATTTATAATATGTAATATATTGCCTAGATTGTATATATATATATATCTTGAGAATCTAGATGTTTGTAGGTGATTTAAGACGTTTTTTTAATTTAAAAAAAAACTCAATTTAGATGAAAAACTGAAAATAAAGTTGGCAACACTGCCCTTGCTAGATCTTCACGCAAGAAAAGAACTAGCGCATCTATGGTCTGACTCTCAGGCTTCTTAAAAATATGTTTTTATGCATTGGCGTGATTCATATGTCAATAAATAAAACTAAGCACATGTACGCGAGCGAAAATACTTGAATACATAAATATATATATATTTTTTAAACAGTGAATAATACCCAGCAACCAATCAACTAACATTCTTAAAGCGAAAAAAAGAAACTTACATTAATCACATAGATTGACGATTATAATATCCGATTCAGGCTACATACTTATTGATCCACTTCGTAATAAAGTACATAACTTAAACCCAGAAAGACTCTTTTTTTCCACTTCTTTTTAATATCTTCACTATTAATGTCTGTTTGTCTGGAAGCCTAAACATTTTAGGGAAACCCCATGTTATGCCTCATTCTAGTGGTGGATATATGAGGAGGAACAACGGCCAGACTTCTGACAATCTGCATTAAAGTGACACTTTTATTTTTCTGGGGATTTTTTTGGTTGCTAGAGATTTCTTTCTCTTGAAAACTAGGTCTAATCGAAGCTTGTGATGGCGCCACAAAACTTGTAACCGGAAATCTTTGTCTCTTTTAGCAACAGGCCATTTCGTAGTAAAAAAATATATCACGTTTTCATATGTGTGTATATTCAGACATATCGATTTACGAAACGACTGAGAGCTTTGAGGCTACAACGTGAGTGAAATTTAATTCCAGATTTCTTTTTTGCGAAATAAGTTCCTGCCCTCCAAAATAAATAAATTATGAATAAAATTTCTAAAATATTTGGAATGAGTAATAAAGATGGCAAGTCTGATAACTCCGTGTTTACAGTTTCGGATTGTTTTCCTTTTTGAATTTCTAGTTTAATCCTTCAGTTATAGGCACCCTGCGAATAAAAAACTTACCTTGGATAAGTTCTGCATGTTAATTTGGAAGCAAGACTCTTGGTATCAGACTCTTGCATCGAAAACGATACATATTCATACATTGGGGTTTGAAATATAATAGATAAGGTGGTAATCGATTTTCAAAATTCATAAACTAGAACAGATTGAGATTGCCAAATCTTTTTCAACCAATAGTTCAGTTTTTATTTTGCACTAGGTATAAATAAATAATGTGTGTGTGTGTGTCTTTCTGTATATGTACACTCATGCATACTTTCATACATATATATGTATACATGCATAATATATATTTATAGATGAAAACGTACACCCATATATATGTGTGAGTGTGCGCGTGTTGATATATACAGAGCAAGAACAAATTACAACAGATGGAGCAAAAGATTAACCTATTGGTGCACATGGGACAGTAAAGGCAGTAGGAAAAGACCAGATAGATGGGGGGATGAGATAGAAATGTTTGCCGGCAAATATCAGCGCAATCGAGGTCGTCATGGAAGGAGATGGGAAAGGCCTTTGTCCAGCAGTGGATTTACAACGGCTGTTGCTGCTGACGATGTGTGTGTGAGAGACAGAGAGAGAGACAGAGAGAGACAGAGACAGAGACAGAGACAGAGACAGAGACAGAGAGAGACAGAGACAGAGAGACAGAGAGAGAGAGAGAGAGAGATTACGTAAAACATTCCCGAAAAAAACCAACTGTGTTTAAAGAGTAAGACAACTGATTTATTTTTTTCACGTAAACTCGATATAAGTCTATACATTGGGCAGACAGTGTTGCTACCATTCTTCTAATCTGATTTCACCCCGAAAGTAAACTACTACTCGAAAACATTTAAATGACAACATTATAATGTACAGCGTAATAAATAAAATGAAGTATATAAGGCTTAAGGAAAATCGAATGTTGCTGGTAAACATACCAGACTCTACATTGTCATTACATGGGAAGTTGCGATTCGGTGATGAAGGCATCGACGATCTTTAAAAGTTTTGCTTTAATTTTAGGTTCAGGGTAGGAAAAGAATAAGAAGAAAATAAGAAGGAAAATAAAGAAAAAGTTTAAACGAATTTGAGAAGAAGAAACAGAGAAAGAGATACGAAGAATGAAAGAAAGAAAGAAAGAAAGGGATAAAAGACACAGATAGAAAATGATAAATGAAAGAAAAAAGAAAAAATGAGATAACAGAAAAAAGAAAGAGATAAATAACAAAGAAAGAGGTGAAAGAAAAGAAAAATGGAAGACAGAAAGAAAGGGAAAAGAATTGATGAAATAAATCAAAGAGAGAAAGAAAGAGATACAACTCTAAAAAGAAGAAAGAAGATAAAGACAGTAAAAGAAAGTTCCTGTCAAAGAGAAATAAGAAGGAAATTCGTCACAGAATGAAAATAAAGGTGAGATCAAAAGAAGAAAAAATGAATAAAGCATAAAAGGAAAAAAAGAAAGATTTCTAAAATTGAATATTTCAGTTGATGAAAGAAAAGAAGGAAGGAATGATTGAGAGAAAAATCAGGAAAGAAGATGAAAGGCAGACTAAAAAAGAAAGAGAGGCAGAGAAATACAGAAGGAAAGATAAAAAAAGAAGAAAGAGGAATAACTTAAGGAAAGTGTTGAAAGAAAAATTAGAAAAATGGGAAAGAAAGCGAAAAATAAACTGAAAAGAAAGAAGAAAGAGAAACGGAATGAAGTCATGGACAGAAAGAGAAAGAGAGGGAAACATGGAATGAAAAAGAAAGAAGGAAAAAAACAGAGGGAAAGGAAAGACGAAAAGAGTGTACAGTGTATAGATAGAAATTAAAAAAAAGGTAAAAAAAATGGCAGTGGATGCAAAATAGATAACAAAGGATTGAAAGGAGACAAAGAAACCAACAAAGCCGATGGCTCCACCTACCCTGACTCTGGCCTCTGTGAGATTGGTCCATGCGGCAATCTCCTCCCGGGTAGCCATATCCGGGTATCTGTTGCGGGCGAACGTTGCCTCGAGCTCTTGGAGTTGCTGACTTGTGAAGTGGGTGCGCTGTCGACGTTGACGTCGCTTCTTCTTGTCGTCATCACAGCCGGAATCATCGAGACCCTTGCATTTACTGGCGTCGTTGGAATCTGTGCGAAAAAGAAGAAGACACAACGGCATTCAGAGATGAAAGACTACAGTCAGGGGAATCATTTTCTGAGGCTATTTGCATTTAATTGACTCTCTAAAAAATACATCTCGCCCCCCCCCTTATACACACGCATGGTATATAGTTATTTGCTTGACGTAACTTAGTTTTGGCACAAGGCCACAAGTATGGGTCACACAGTGAGGATCGAACTCACTACTGTCATAATGATCTACGAGATCAGATTATTAACGTAACAAAGAGGTGGCAATAATAATAATAACAACAACAACAACAACAACAATAACAA
>VCCN01000724.1:5174718-5187615 GCA_006491835.1 Architeuthis dux
TGCAAAAACTATCCCTGCCACGTCTTGATGAAATATTTCGATGCAAAACTATCTCTATCACTCATTAATGGAATATTTCGAAGCAAAAACTATCCCTACCATTTCTTAATACTACTAGTTGTCAAATGTTAATGAAACGCAGGAAATGGCAGAGCGTTTGTTTATGTTTAGAGAATTAGTAGTATTAAGAAGTGGCAGGCAATGGCAGGCAGTTTGTTTATGTTTGAGAACTACTAGTATTAAGAGGTGGCAGGGAATAGCAGTGATAAAAAGTACCGCCCATTACTAATTATGGCATTGGTAATGATGATAGAGACATCGTTGTTGTTTTATGGGTTTGACCTCCCCTTCTTCGCTGGCTTCTTTTCCCGACGATCGCCTTTTCACTGCCCAGTCCCTGGTGAATAGGCAGAGGGAGCAAGCAGAAAACGGAGCAGGAAAACAGAAACTGACAAATCACTTTTTTTGACACTTGAACAAGCGTCAGCCTTCTTCCCCAGTGCCTACGACATCTCGAAAATCCAGCATCACCAACTGGGCTGACATTTTGATTTGCATCTAATTAAATGAGACTCGTCATAGCTTTCATCCGCCCGACCCATTCCTGAACGTAAAGAGAGAGAGAGAGAGAGAGAGAGAGAGAGAGAGAGAGAGAGAGAGAGAGAGATTGAAAATAAAGCAACAAAAAAAAATATCTTATTTAAATCAAGACAGACATGTTACTGGTAGCCGAGAGGTTAGATGTCTGTCATTGGCACTGGTGTTAGGGTTTCAAATCCAACATTTAGTTCTCATGTTTTGAGGAAGTGCAGGTGGCCTAATGGTTAGCAGCACGGAGAATTGAGTCGGCATATTCTCTAGACCTGTGATCGTCAGACTATCGCTTGTTTTGCACCATGCAACAATCTTTGTCTAGTCAGCAGTTCCAACAAGTTGAAAACGTCGAATCAAAGATTCCTCAAATCGGGCTCGTTCTTTTATGATTGAATACACGATTTAGCTGAAAGGCGGTGTAAGTTCATAGAAAGCCCAGGAAAATACTTTGATGACTGAATAAGGGTGATACGGATTTAAGTGAATAACAGGTTTTGTTTAAAAATGCTGGACAAGTAAATAGCGAATGTGTGTGTGTGTGTGTGTGTGTGTAGCACTTTTCAATGAGTGAACCGATACTGCACTCTGATCCTAGGTAGAAGTGCCGAGGAGCACCACTTTGATCCTAGACAGAGCGCATTGATACACTGATCCTACGCAGAATTGCCGATTCATACGTAAATAATCCCGTCATTTTTTACGGGTACTATGCTAGTTTAAATATAAACAGTAAGCATGGAAATCATATCAGTATTAAAAAGAGACAACTGTCTAAAATAAACACTGCATCGGACTAAATTCTGCTGAAAAAAGGCCAGAGAATGAACAAACTAAAACAGGAGTAGGCAACCTACGACTCGCGGGCCAGATCCGGCCCGCGGAGGGATTTTGACCGACCCGCGAGCAAATATTGGGATACTATTACTACTGTTTACGCTTTAAAGCTTATTTGTGTCTTTTTGATGGATTCAAAAGATGCCTTGATTGAAATAAATTGCGACTGAATATTGTTCTTTGATTACTAATTGACATCATTGATTAAGCGCACATGGTTTTCTAGCATGCGTTATTCATTGATCAAAATGTAGCAAAGAATGCAGCTAAATGTATCTAAATAGATAGTTCCCATATTTGAAGCTTTTTCATGGCATTTATCTGGTCCAGCGTCCACTCATTAATACATGAACCGACCTGCAGAGGCAAAAAGGTTGCTGACCCCTGAACTAAAACAGAGAGAAATCAATTAAGAGGATGATAGCGCCCAATAGTTTCTGGCCATTCGTGGATACAAACCAATAATAATAAATGTAGCAGCTTAGTTTCTGGGGATCTGTCTCCCAGGCTGCACTAGCAACTTGGATAGTGTCCGGATAAGAAGAGATTTAAGACAAGTTACAAAATGTGGCAAATATTTGAAAGGAATGTCTAAAACTGCTGGTAAATAGCGAATGTATGTGTGCGTTTCTGTGTGCGTTTCTGTGTGCGTTTCTGTGTTTGTGCCTAACAAATAATAAGATTTGGTGTCACTCGATCTCGAATAGTTTCTTCTGGAGATATGGGATTTGAAGAAATATAATTTATAACGAGAAGACGGACAGGAAGGAAAGAAGGGATGACGGAAGGGAGGAAAAAATGGTCGTCAAAGATGACCGATGGAAGGAAATGAAAGCAGTATCAGGATAGGGCAGTCAACTAGTGATAAGGATCTAACCACTAAAAGGGACATTTCATTTGATGGGGCTGTGTGCGTGCGTGCGTGCTTGTGCGCATACGTGTGTGTGTGTGTGTGTGTGTGTGTGTGTGTGCGTGTGTGTGTAATGAGACTAATATGCCCTGTATCGCTTGTAACGAGACGCAGAAGGATTAAAGCCTTTAATAACTTGGGCAAAAGCGTTAGAACATCCTATAATTGAGTGTCAAAAAGAGGCGACGAAGAAATCACCCCAGCATACGTAAGCGAGTAGGGGTGACCGTCAGAGGGCGACGTCCACGGCAGTTCTCCCCTCATTACGAACTCAATTGACAGTCGGCGTCCTCTGGGGACTTCGCGGTCGCAAACAGGAAAGCTCATTAGCCTCACAGAACATCGAGAAGGAGGAGATAGCGAATTTGGGTGTCTGGGTTAGGAGAAAACCCTACTGGTAACTAATAACTAGCGGTCAACCTTTTTGACATGACAATTAAAAGGGTTGTATTGTCATAGATTTAACCCAGTGTAAAATGCTATGGCTCGGCGAAAGAAAGCATGAGCAACCAATATTTGGGTTCACTGCAGTTAAAAGTTTTTGTTGCTAAATATTTACACCTGCTTCTTCCAGTACATAACGCTTTAAAATTAATTACCCTGTGTACTCCTATAAAAATCGAGTCATATAATTATGGCGAAAAAATCTGTTACGGGAAGTAGAGCGTTCTTATGAAACCTTTCGTAAGCTGTAATGGCGTAAAACGAAGAAGCAATTACTATTAATTTAGATAGGAAACGTTTTGGACCGTTCTCAGACTCAAGAAATAACCATTTTCTATATCTGCCAGTTTTACGCTAAGTGTAACACCCTTTCGGACTCTCTTTGGCTTTTCTGATACCCCACGACACTTCTTGCTAACAGATGTACAAATTAAATCGAGATAAGGCACAGATGCTCACAAACACAGTTCAAAGCCACGAGGGCTTGAGGTCTTTCGTAAAAATGAATTGGCGTAAAGCGTAACTTTGAAAAGCAGGGTATACCTGTAAGTCTTTTGAAACACGTTTAAAAGCCAGGCCCGTTTACGAAGAGACAAATGTTTCTAGTTGGTGAATCTGACTAAAAACTTTAAAATTTAAAAACTCTGGCTGAATAACCGCGCGCTGACCGGCAAGCGGAAATGGCTGAGAAAAAAACAGGGTAATCCTATATAGATAAGCGGCGTAAATTCGCAATTTCTGTTTGAACAGCTGAAATTATTTTTTATATATCTTATCACCAAACAATTCTATTTATTTACTGTTTGTTTGGTTCTTTATTTTTGGCACAATGCAGGGAACGTGGTCCTGATTGTAAAGTTTCACACCCTCGCCCAATCGATGTTAAAAACACTGCACAAATAAAAACATTCTAACAATTTAATTTATTCAAAGCAATAAAAATATAATTTTAATTTACTAGACTAAATACCCGTCCTAACGGGCGTGATAAATTGCTGTAAAAAAATGTAATTAGATAATTAGATAGATACATAGATAGATAAATAGAAATCAGATAGTGTTTAATTTATTTTCTATAGTTTTGAGAAGGGTCATTAATATTCAAATGGTTCTTCGTACGATTGAACTCCTTCCTGTTATTTGTGTTGTAAACACGACGTTTCGACCGATCCATTCTTCAGCCTTCTTCCGAGTGTGATGGGTTAAACAGAAATTATGTTTAAAGGGGGGGGGTAGCCCTTATAGCGCATGGCCCGGGTGTTTCTGTGTATTTGTCTTGTCGGGTTTAGATTTGTTGAGAAGTGGAAGCCACATCGGGTTTAATTTCTATTTAACCCATCACACTCGGATTTTACACCCGAAGAAGGCCGAAGTGTTTAATTTGTTTTTAAAATTGATTTAATAGCACTCTTTGTTTAAAAGAAGGGGGCTAATATTTAAAAAGGGGGTATAATGGGGCTAAAGTTAAAAAGGGGTGTAATGTTAAAAAAGTGGGGCTAATGTCCCCAAAAAGGGGGGCATAATGTTAAAAAAAATGGTGCTAATGTTAAAAAGGTAGTGCGTATTGTTAAAAAAGAGGGGCCGTTATATTTTAAAATATACATATATAATGTAAAAATTCGTAATCTGGGTAATTTTCCAATTGATTTTGGAAAAAGAAACTGCTGTTAAAATATAAAAAATAAAATGTGACCATTTTAGAATGAGTTAAGATCGACCCCCCTCCCCTTTGGTAGGGGGTGATTTTCGAAAACTAATTTGCTAAAAACCTGCTATGGGGTCCCAGTAGTACCCACATACAATTTCATGGGTTTCCGTTGTGTGGTTTCTACGGTAGGTGATCACTACAGATGGACAGACAGACAGGCGGACGGACATTTGGTGAATTATAATAAGAAAAACACTCACCCTAACACCTAATTTCCACCATATCCCTCGAAGTAGTCACCTTGGGTATGTATAGAGCGATCTTACAAAGGGTCATAAAGAGTAGCCGCAAAAGTTCATACTACATTTGGTTCGCGTACGCCGTTAAAACTTTCCGATGTTTTGGGTAGCATCTAGTACATTGTTTCCAAAAAACAGCCCCACGTCTGGGTTTAAGTACAAATTTATCCTGCACTTAAAACAAAAGTATAAGTTAATAATCTATGGTTTTCAGCATGAAA
Source organism: Architeuthis dux (assembly GCA_006491835.1). Taxonomy (NCBI): domain Eukaryota; kingdom Metazoa; phylum Mollusca; class Cephalopoda; order Oegopsida; family Architeuthidae; genus Architeuthis; species Architeuthis dux. Next base: position 5,179,669 of record VCCN01000724.1, read on the forward strand.
ATAAATTAAATAAATACGCCATAAGAAAATCCCACCTGTAAATAACGCCAATAGCCAAGTTGTCACGAATTTATTAAAAGATTATCAAAAAGCAGTAATGAGATACGACAACAAAAGGCAACAGCAAAGGAAGAACTCTCTGAATGGATGACCATACGCAGATCAAACTACACCCAAGAAAGAAACCCTGGCGAACTTCATTTGATCCCTTGTTTCCTCTATTGCATCCTTTATGTTCTTCTGGTAGTAGTCATCTGCTTTCCATGAAGAGGTAGATTTCCTTGATATGGAACATCATAACTGGAGAAAAGGCAGAGGAAATCTACCACTCTATGGAAAGCAGATGAATACTACCAGAAGAACATAAAGGATGCAAAAAAAGGGAAACAAAGGATCAAATGAAGTTCGCCAAGGTTTATTTCTTGATGTAGCTTGATCTGCGATTATGGTCATTAAAGGATGCAACAGAGGAACAATGGATCAAAGGATCAAATGAACTTCTCTATATCGACCAGATGAAGGCTCTCTACATGATCCTCAGCTGCTTATGGCAACTGATATTCCCAGAGGGTCACCCATCTAGGTACTGACCAGGATCGATAATAGAAACTTAATAAAAAGGTTGAATACATGAGCTGTATCATCAAATTAGTATGGTACGCTGAACCATTCCTGGGCTGGACAAAGAAGGAACTTAAAAAATGGATCAATGGTCCAGAAAGTTAATGACCACTTACAAAGATTTACACCCCAGAGATGACACAGGTAGACTATATGTATAAAAAAAAGGAAGAGGCATCGTCAGCATCAATGACTGTGTTCAAACAGCCAAAATAGGATTTGCAAAATATGTACAACAGAGCAGTAAAGGTATCATGAAAACTGCTCATAAAAGGGTGATAAATGCTAGGACAGCGAGGAAAGAAACTAGGAAAGAATTTAAAAGGCAGGTAGGAAGTGTCTCAGATGAACAACCATCGACATGGTTACGCAGGGGACACCTGAAAAGAGAGACACGATCTCTTATTATTGCAACCCAGAATAAATGCATTAGGAACAATTATATCAAATCCAAAAATAGATAAAACCGAGAAAAACAGCATAAGCTGTATTTGAGGAGAAAACAAACTTTACAGTAAATCATACCATAAGTAAATGCAGCAAGCTAGCTCAAAAGGAATATAAAAATAATCACGACAGATTAGAGACAGTAATACACTTGGAATCGTGAAAATAACTTGGTTTCGACAATATAAACAAATAGTATTAGCCCTGACCAAAGTATACTTTGGAACATTGAGATCAAGACGGACCATTCCATCCAAACGAGTAAACTTCATCTGATAGTTGTAGACAGGGAATTTAGGATCTGCCAAATGGTAGACGCACGCACCTATGCCGGTGGACTACGGGGCGGGGTGAAAGAAAACGAGAAAACGAAAATAGCAGAACCTCGCCCGGGAACTGAGAAAACTATGGAATATGACGATTAGGGACGTGCCCATAATAATTGGCAGAGTTAGATGGAACCGTGCCAAAAAAACATTAGATTCTAGATTGGATGAATAAGAAATTAAAGAAAGCTTTGAGATTGTTCAGATCAGGACACTGCTTGGGTCTGACATGATACTAAGAAAGGTGCTGGAGATCTGCTGTCAATCGATACCCAGCAACAACCACCAGACAACTAGAATATATAAATAGCTAGAAGAAGAAGAAGAAGAAGAAGAAGAAGAAGAAGAAGAAGAAGAAGAAGAAGAAGAAGCGGAAGAAGAAGCGGTAGACTATAATGGTGATAACTGAACCTATCATTATTAGAGTGCTTGAAGAATTGAAACTATTCAGACAACATTATTTGTGAAATCGCCAAGAATACTTAAGAGATTTCTGCCATATGGTCTCCAGATACCAACTGGTGTGAAAATCAACGAGTACAAAAATGATGAAGGAAGAAGCTGAGAATAAAAGAAAAAGAAATAGGCCAAATGACCAACCATACACTAATCAAACAAGTTTTAAAAAGGTTAAAACAAGACGAAAATACATAGCAATGGAATGATTGGCTATAAAAAGCATGACATGACCCGCCCAAACCTGGATTCTAGAATGTCTTCAGATGTTCACTGGAATAGAGGTAAAATTTATAATGAAGTCGGTGGAGAACTGGAAAGTCTGTATAGAAAAGAGTGAAAGAAAGTAAGAAAAAGAAGGAAGGACGAAAGGAAGAAGAAAAAAGAAAGAAGGAAAAAGAAAGAATAAATGAAAAGGAAAGAAATTAATACCAAGAAAGTATTGAATGAAGAAAGACTTTATATGAGAAAAAAGAAAGAAAGATTTATAAGAAGAAAAGAAAATATTAATAAAGATAATGAAATATAAACAGAAGAAAAATGATGAGAAAATAGAGAAAACAAAAATTGAATATCAATAAAAAAAACCCAGAAAAATAGCTTAAAAAAGAAAGTAAAAGAATGAGGAAGAAAGAAAGAGGAAGACAAGACAAAAAGAAAGAGATAAGGAGAGGAAAGCGGAAAAATAATGAAGGGAAAATAATCAAAGAAATAAGGAAAGAAAAAGTCAGACAAAAAAAAAGAAATCAAGATAAGAAAGAAATCGTGAAAGAAAAAAGAAAGAAAACCATAGAAAGAAATAGAGAGAGAAAAAAAAAGAAGAAAATTCGAACTTAAGGAAGAATTATTACCAATGAGATCTTTCTATCGTCTGTAAGTGGAATAGCTTTAGGATTAACATCGATTTAGACGAAACCTTCTGATCCGTACAAGATTCCAGCACGTCATTACCTTCAGTCTGATAAGAATCTCAGGCCAAAGAGTCAGAACCGATCTAACCAGGCCGACTACGGATACGACCGTCAGATAACATCTCCAATAATACGGATTAAAAGACCAAGCTGATAGTAGATGTCAATGCCAACGAGATATTTGTACGAAACATCGGCGCTAATACAGCTCCTCAACTTTTCTTAACCTCACCTTAGTTTAAGTCATTATCTGGACAAGAATTAATGTGCCATTGCCATTGCCAAATATGCCTAAATTGTAACGATCCCTACAAGATTTTTTTTCAGTCTGAGGGTTTTTCTGCTTAGCTGCAGTAGTGAAGGACTGTTGGGGCTTATGGTCCCTCTCAGCTTTATGAATTAAAAATTGTGCTTTATGGTGTCTTCCCGATTCTGCGTCCATGGTAGACATTTTGGTTATGTACGCATGCTTACAATGGTTTTTGAAGTTTGGTATATGCATTGACCTTTTAGACAAGTTCTAGTTGGGTGCGCCAGAAGGCATTTTAAGAGAGTTCAGCTCGTTTTAACAGTCATGTCACATACGGCTTCGGTCTTCTTAGAATTCTAGTGATCACTGTCCTCCTCAATATCCTTTGCAACCAGATAAAGTTGTGCCAGCGTTTCTTTACCTCTTTTTGAGTTTATGTGTAACTCTTTTTCAAATAATAATTATAGACGTGAGGTTACAAAATTCCATGACGCAACACAACATTCCTATTCCTCTTTCGTGTATTTGCAAAATATATGAAAAGGGGAAAGTGGCCTCTCTATCTATATAATATTCATTTGCTTACTGTTTGCCGAACTGATTTTCATCCCTCTAGTTGTTCTAAAAATACAAAGAGAATTTAGTGACTATTATATGAGTAAGCCAAATAAATATGCTAAGCATTGTGTCATTGATCAGTTCTTCAGACAATCTACTTAAATGTATTTTCTATAGTTTTGAGAAGGGTCATTAATATTCAAATGGTTCTTCGGACGATTGAACTCCTTCTTGTTATTTGTGTTGTAAACACGACGTTTCGGCCGATCCATTCTTCGGCCTTCTTCAGGTGTAAAATCCGAGTTATGATTAAAGAGGGTAACCCTTATAGCGCATGGCCCGGGTGTTTTTGTGTCTTTGTCTTGTCGGGTTTAGATCTGTTGAGAAGCGTAGGCCACATCAGGTTGAAATCTGCACATGCCTGCCTAATGCATTTAGTCGACCTTTTAATGTGAGCTACTTCTTTGATTTTTACCAAAAGAAGCAGCTCAAAATGTCGACTAAATGCATTAGCCAGACAAGTGCGGATTTCAACCCGATATGGCTTCCACTTCTCAACCCGACAAGACAAAGACACAGAAACACCCGGGCCCTGCGCTATAAGGGTTACCCCGTTTAAAAATAACTTCTGTTTAACCCATCACACTCGGATTTTACACCTGAAGAAGGCCGAATAATGGATCTGCCGAAAGGTCGTATTTACAACACAAACAAGAAGGAGTTCAATCGTCCGAAGAACCATTTGACTACGTAAATGTCTTTGGCACAATATGACCATTATATAGGATTCGATGTGCCATCAAACCCCATTCATTTATTTTCTACCTGCTTATATAAGGTGGGTATAGGCATCTTGCTAAATGATTTTTTATTTTTTATTTTTTATTTTAGCAGGTTTTGATCCGGACCGCGGTCGTGGTACGTATTTTTGTGTATATGTACGTGGGTGGGACATTTGCGGTTCATGGCATTCTGAAAGGCCTCCCCGAAAGATGACGCTAACGAAGGGGATAAGAATTTAAAATATTTCGTCGATTCCGTCTACGGAAAACGTATCTGTTTGGCTATCGCTCGCCTCAATCCAACAGACAGACAGGCACAAAAACGCCCCTCTCCTCAAATGTCTCTCTCTCTCTTCCTCCCGCACAGAGACACACACCAGACCAAAATTGAAGACTCGCCCAAAAAGAGATAGTGTTATCACTGACATCAATATAAACAAGAGCTAACACAGTGTGCCATTAATGTAGACGCAGGAAGACACTTATATCAGTTCCCGAAGTAATAGAGCTATAAAACAGCGGCCATTAAATAAATGAATAAAACAAATTCACTCATAAATCACTCTCAGCTCGTTAACCATTACATGCATATAGAGTGATGTTTTATCTTATCGGCCTATTCAGTTCGCTCCTAACCCCCAGCAAGCCCCCCCCCAACTACAACTATTCTATGTATATTCACGTTGCTTTTTTTCTTTGATGTCTGTTGTGGTCCAGACAGATATTCTAAGGAATTCCGTTCGTTTTAATGTTTTGTTATTGTTGTTTTTAGTGAATTATTCTGGATTTTGGCTGCCTTTGTTTCAACTTCATTAATTGACAATCTTTGATTTCTTTTGTGTTTCAAATTAATCCTAGTTTGTTTTTTTCGTTATTTATATTATTTTATTTTTTCCATTTTTGTTTTTTGTTTTTTTTATCTTTTTGGTTCATTGGTTTTTATTTATTTATTTATTGGTGCGCTTAGATAAACTACGCTTTCTCCATTTTTTGTGTGTATTGTTTTGAAAATGGCGTTGTTGGGCGGGAAAATGAACTGAAGCGTTAACGACACATATTGATTGATCTTTTGGAAGCGCAATGCAAAACCCATTGAGGCTAATTGAACGAGCAGATTGTCCGTCTGCTTGCATCGGAAATTCCATATGGAGTGAATCTAGCAGATGAGATTAACCACCATTTTGAAAAGGGGTTTCCCGCCATTTCCAGTCGTTATTTACTCTGAGTATTTAGCACAACGTCGATTTGATATACTTCCTTATTTTTTCTTTTAATTCTTTATTTCTTTCTTTCTGCATCTTCTTCTGTTGTTATTCATTTGTTATTCGTTTTTTCTTCTTCTTCTCATCACTCTTTTTATTTGCTCGTTCGTTTAACGTACTCTTTCTGAATTCATTCTCGAGTTCGTCTTTATTTAATTTTCTGCCTGCTTCTTGTTATTTTGATATTGTTACGGTAAACATAATAAAATCGTCTTTTTAATACATTCACTGAAATAAGAAAGTAATTAAACTGATAAAATAAGTAAGGCATTTCATTGGGTGAAAGTTTGCTGAAATATGCAAGAAAGTGTGTCAAGTAGTTCTTTCAGTTTCCACGTTGACAATTATTTGATATACGAGTGACTGCCTGACTAATTCAATTAAAAGTTATTTAACTTTTATTGTCAAACTCCTGTCCATTGGAGTTGACTTTATTTCCTCCGTATCAAGAACAAGAAGAACTAACAAGAACCATCCTCACCTAATTCAGGGGAATAAACTATTCACTGTTTGTCTATCACGTCAAGTTAAACCAAACCAATATATAAAATTAACATTTCCCTGGCGTGATTTGAAATCACGACCAAGTGATTGCTCGGTGGCTCTCTTAACAACTGAGCTAAACTGATACATCTTATATATCTGCGAATTTATTTATTATATATATTTACAAAAGTTACAGTAATCATCTTCCGTCGGCATAAAAGTAAGAGTGGAGTTTGACCCTACAGTATCCCAGCGTGTTACTTTTATTTTTTTATTAGATGAAGTATTCAAATAGTTCTTCGGACGATTGAACTCTTTCTTGTTGTTTGTGTTGTTAACACGACATTTCGGCCGATCCATTCTTCGACCTTCTTCAGGTGTAATATCCGAATGTGATGGGGTAAACTTAATTTTTTTAAATTTCAAAGGAGGTAACCGTTATAACGTAGGATTCGGGTGTTTCTTTGTCCTCGTCTTGTCGGGTTTGGGACAGTTGAGCTGCAGAAGCCACATCGGGTTAACTATAGAAAAAAGATGAAATATTGTAAACCATTATTTTTGACTTTGACTACTATTCAACTTTATCTTAATTCTTAGTTTATTTTTATCACAACTTAAGTCAGGTTGTCGACCTAAGGCAGTGGGTAAACAGCACGGATGAAGGTAAATAGTAGTCAAAATTAATAATAATGGTTTACAATACTTCATCTAATAAAAATTAAGAAATAATAGAAGATAATTGCTTTACTGATACTACAAGTATAGAAACAAAAACAAACATGGAGATCTGGAATGAGGATATGTTTAAGAGTTAGATTTCCCAAAACCACTCTTTTCACACCCTCAAATTCACATCTTACGATCCGCAAATAAAAGTCACAGATGCAATCAATATACGTTTCATCCTCTCCCTGCGATGATCTCAACCAAAATCAAATCTACTGAAAGGGTTGAGTGATTAAACGGACCGGTGACCCAAAGGACGGGTTCGATGGCCTTTGGGATACAACTTAAAGGCAAGAAAGCCTGGTTACAACACTCGCTCGAAGTCACTCTGCCATAATTGTCTCTTATCGTTACTTTCTGTTCACGCCTATTTAGTTCCGCCATATTGGCCAGTCAAAATCGCGGGCGCTCCATGATATTTTCTCAAACTCCAGTCATATGCTAATTTTCCACGCTTAACATCCGGGCCACTTGCTCACATTTCACTGTTATTTATTGGGAGGAATCCTGTCGCCCTGTTCCAGTAGTTGGTTATCTGAACGCACAAATGAAAGACGCTTCGCATGGAGTAAAAGACAAATGAAGTATCTACAATCTAAGTCGGCGGCTGAAGTTGACTTTGTTTTGCTACCGTAACAACAATAACAATCCTCACCTAATTCAAGGGAATAAACCTCTTCAGTTTGTCTATCTCGTCACGTTAAACCAAACCGATATATAAAATTAACATTTCCCTACCGCGATATGAAATCACGACCAAGTGATCGGTACGAGGCTCTCTTACAGCCTGAGCCAAACTGACAAGTCTTATATATCTACGAAAATGTATGTTAGAAATACGCAAGTGCTTTTTTCATTCTAATAAATAAATAGAGTTATACTAAAGAAATATACATATGTTATTTATTCTATATACAATACAAAAGTTATCATCTTCGGTCGGAATACAAGGAGTGGAGTTTGACCCTGCAGCAGCCAGACCCCTTTTTTAAATCCTATTTTTCTTTTATTTGTCTTGTAACCTTTTCTTTCTTTTTAACTCTTTTCCTTCTCGTTACCGTTTCTTTTATTGTTTCTTTTTTCTTCTCTTTTACCGTTTCTTTTATTGTTTCTTGTATTGTT
>VCCN01000724.1:5188059-5200047 GCA_006491835.1 Architeuthis dux
TTTCCCCTTTGTGTACTTCATTTAGTCCCTACCACACTTTCTTGACCATTTTTTGTAAAAAAATAAAGTTGTGATGTAGCTATCATTGTTTTGATTAGATTAAATAAAATTTATTTATTTTTGTTAAAAAAAAAGATTTAGCTAGAAATTTTACGTGGAAATTGTTTACTTTTCAGTAAGAATCAGGTGACAACCGGTGTCAGCTGAGAATTTTGCCTAATGACTTGGATCAATTTTGGGGTGCCTATTCCTTATATGATCCCCATTTTTAAATCCAAATTATCCATTTATTTTAAATTTCGAAAAAACTTCTCACTCTCTCTTGCAGCTGTAGTGACTCAGTTATCTTTCCTTTCTTGCAGTCAAAATTTCAGTTAAACAATGTCCTGCCTTGAGCTAAATTCAAACTTAAATTTACAGTTAGCTAATCTACATATCATTTCCTGCCTCGACTCCAAAGTCAGTTTTGAATCTGCACCCTGACGTAAATTTAGCGCCGCCCCCCACACACCTTCTCCACTCCAGGGTCATAGCGTTGGCTACGTAGTCATCTTAACCCTTTATAGGGCACTCCTAAAAGTATTTTAGATATCCAAACAACCTTTTTGTATGATATTTTCAGTTGCAAGTTCTCTGAAACTTTTTTTTGGGCAAAATCCCCTCTGATGAAGTGATCATATATGGTGCCTCACACCAAAAGTGACCAAAAATGGAAAATACTTTTAAAAAATTAAAAAATTAATGTAGAACTTAAATAAAACACAGAATTAAAGAATAACATTCAATAAAATAAATAGATACAAAAAATTGATATTGACAAAAAATAACACCTGGATTGATTTTGAAATTTTATTGTGTGGGGCAAATTATTGGGGTGTGTACTTTGCAAAGGTTGCAGACCACATTGGTGCGGATTATGTTGTCTGTGCGGCTACAATATTTGCATGTGGCTGACGGGTCCTCAGGTGATCATATATAGTCACTAGTTAAACCCACCCTTATCCTTTCTGTTTTTCTCCCTTTAGCCTTATTGCAGCATACTTATTAACAACTCAATCTGTGAGCTATCATTTTAACTTATCTTTACCTACTGTTGCAGGACAAATGAGATATCTAGATCAGAGTTTCCCAAACTATGGGTCGCGAGCGAAATTTTGGTGAAAAGTTATTAAACCATGATTTTATTAATTATACAAAAATATATATCACAAAAATGGAAAAGTGCACATTGTGTGTGATAACATCAACATTGAGTTGTTAGTAAATTTAAAGCCTATAGTGGCGCCACCAAGTTTCGTTTACCACATGATGATCTATGCTGTGAAATCTGGATTACATTAAATTTGGGGAATCGAGCTTAATTTACATCACACAGGTCCGAGAAACGCTATAGGGAGGCCAATATATGAGCGCAAAACACCAGGTGATTACAATTACATAAGCTCGGGGAAAATACATTAATGTACCATAGAGTTTTTTTCCCAATAAAGTTAGGTGGGTCGCTATAAGCTGTGGTCTTAAATAGTGGGTCGTGATTTAAAAAGGTTTGGGAACCACTGATCTAGATTATTACTACAATTTGTTTTACTCGCTATACAGAGAAGAACCCTAAGTAACCTCAAACAAACCTTTGTATATCCTTTGTATATCAACTACTATTGTTCTTTCTTTATTGATTATTATGTTGCCATTTATGTTAATTAAATGTTGAATTTTGTGATAAATACCTGGGTTGTTTGCATTCAATTTCAAACGTGATTGTGTATTAAAGCTTTTATCCTGACTACCACGTTATCAGTCCATAACGAATTTCTTTTTCAGAAGTGATTCTTCTTGTGACCATTTTTTAGGTGTATACGGCTATATTATTTTCTAACATTTCATCACGTTCCGATTTGCTATCTCTTTCGTCCCCTCCACTGCTCACTGTTTTCTGCCTGATCCTTGTTATATTGTACTGTTTGTTGGGTAGTTTAGACACCATCAGACGACTACTACCACTGCCGGCGTCATACTCCTACTGCCTTTCCATCACATAGTCAAAACTATGTAAATACGTAGAACAGAGTAACACAATTTATTGTGTACTATATGTGGAGTACAAAAGATCATCTACGAGATTTGTAAGTCAGCGATTGGCAACCATAGCATTGTGATTAAGTCAGTATAAGAACGAGAGACTAACTCAACAATTTGAGTATAAGATCTCAATGTACCTCAAACAAGTCTTAGCGTCAAACAAACACAACATATTTGGGAAATATCCGAAAATACAAACATAATTCAGCTACAAGGAATCAACATGTACCCCTCAAGAAGTATAGCAACATGAGATATATAAATATAACATCCGGCTACAGATATAATAGTTGGACATATAACTATTGTCAGCGATGTACAAGTGGTATCGACTCAACCATAGGCGACCAGGATTCACCGACAAAACAACAATAAACTTAAAGATATAACACATTTCCCATCTATTCTTGTTTTTTCTCTGTGCTTTTGCTTTCTTTCTCTCATAAATCTCTCTATTTACTATAACTTTTATTCTCTTATTTTTAAACATTATCTCTTTTCTTCCACCCTTCATTTTCGCCGTTTTCATATATGTCCCTTGGCGACAAAGGAGAGATATGGAAAAAAAATGGGGCAAAAATATCCCCTTCAATATAGAGACATTTTGTTTTACCATTTCTTTTATAGCAGCCGTGGTTGGCTAGGTTCTAAAAATGGCGGAAAAGAAACGATTGGGTAACATCTGGCAGCTTGAAAAAATCCAGAACCTCTAACATGCTGTACTGTGAATTCATATATATACAGTACCTGTCATAGGTATTTGAATAAACAACTATTTTGCTTCTAATCGCCTGGTTTTGAGAGTTAAACACAGAAACATTATGCAAGAAGAACCAAATTTGTTGCAATCAACATAACAATTTCAGTCATGTTTTGTGGTTCTGAATGCTAAATTTCTGAAAATGTTTTTTTAATAGAATTAATTTGTTAAATGAAAAAAGTTGTTTGTTTCTATCCTTCTAAAATCTTTTTCAGAATTGTTTAAGGAGATTAAAGAAGTGAACTCACATTGCTATTATTATATAATACTTTATTATCAATTGTAATTAATACATAAAATAGTATTGCTCATAATTATTTGAACAAGCACAAAATCTAATTTTATTTCCTGAGATTGCAGGGGCCATTATGGATTTTGAACAGAGGGGGATCAAAATTAACTTACTAGTTTGGTAACTCTTCCATATAGCAATGAGAGTTCACTTTTTTAATCTCCTTAAAAAATTCTGAACATGCGCAGTGAGGCCAAGTTGCATGAATGGCAAGCAACCGGTTCTCGAGATATTCAAAATAGTTGAATACTCTCCCGACTGACCTCGTAAATGTCTTCTCTTGTATACTTTCTTTCTGTTCCTCTCCCTTTTAATCATTTCCCCCTCTTGGGACAGTCTCTTCTTCACTCTCATAGGTTTCAGTCGATTATTTGCAAAACGGGTCAAAATTTCCTCCTCAGTATAAAAGTCTGAAAAAATGTCAGAAAAAGAAACGTATAGGCGTCGTCTGCCAGCTTGAAAAGATCCGCTCCCTTCTCCTTCAGACCCTTTATTCATTCACAGACAGGACGTCGAGACGGTGGCAGTAATTTTGAAATTGGATTGGGCCAACCAGAAGAAGTGGAAGAAGAGAAAGTGAATTATAGGCGAATTCAATCAAGAACTATTGTGAACCAGATTGTGATATACAGTAAGTTCAACATGATTCAGATGATTTATTACAAATATATTACCAGAACGTCTGAATCGTATTTTAAGCACTAAAATAGCATTACTATAAAAGTACTATTGATTATAATGCCACTCCCGTGACAACCCCGTAAATATGTCTTGTAGTAATCCCAGTTGTAATAATTCAACAATCATCATAAATTATCAAAACTACTGGCAATTATAAATAGCTATGTACAAATGTGTTTCTCCCCAAAAATGCAAGAGTGATTGTTGTTATGTATTGCAAAAAGAATACATTCTACGATTAGATGCAAAGTTATAAATGGCGTGTTCTTTCTATAATGTTTTATACCCCAAGTATCATTATTGAAGACTGTGTTGCCTCGGTTACCAAAAGACTTGTGGGTTACACGCGGCAGAGTAAAGGGAGAATACGAGGTCTGTCCGGAAAGTATCCAGCCACTTTGAATATATCGAGAACCGGTTGCACGGCCTTAATGTAACTTGACAACTAATCAGAGGGGACCCTTACTGTGCATGCATAAACATACATTCTCCTGTGGGATTACTCAGTCGGTAGTGGAACGCCATTGAGTGAGCTTGTGTACTTTGTGACCGTTGAATTTAGTCCGGGGGCCAGTAGGGGCTACCGTGTTTTTTTCTGAAAGAGAACACCATAAGGAACATTTTGGTACCCTAAAAGTAGAATCATGGGGGGGGAGGGGTTGCACAGTAGCCCCTTCTGGCCCCCCGGACTAATTCACAGTGACAAAGCGAGTCACTCTTCGCGTCTCGTGCGGGTTTTGTTTTGCAAAACATCGCATCCCCAAGGCCTTTCAGTTCTCACTACAGTCTAGTTTTGTCTAACTACGACTTCTGGTTTTTCCCAAAGAGACCGTTGAAGATATTACTGAGAACGCGACGAGGCAGCTGATGGTAATCCCGAAAGAGGACTTTGCAGATTGTTTTGAAAAATGGAATGGACGCTGGGATAAGTGCATGGAGTCCCAAGGGGGAGTACTTTGAAGATTATTAAGGTACCATTGCACTGGGTAGGCTATTTTTTTCATCAACATTAAATGGCTGGATACTCCCAGGACATAACTCATAATCATGATAGCCAGAAATTGTAAAAAAATAACCAAACGGCAAATGAAATTTCAGTTTTAGACTGAATACAGAAGAAAAAGATGCTTTCTTCTGGTGAAATGTATTGGGTTTTTTGTTATGAAGCAAATGATTAGCCGTCCACAAGGGGATTTAAGTTTAACTCAGATTCCTGAACCACTAGATACCGCTCCTATTGACAGTGGAACTCTTCTGTGAAAAGAATAAAACAAAATGGAAAAGAAATATTCACCTGAAAGTCAAAGGTAGGTCATTTTAATCAGTAGTTATTTCTCTTGATTAACTTGATTTAAATTTTGTATATGAATTTAAGAGTTAAATAAATAATATATGCATAATAATTCATATCAGAAAATCCTAAAACTAGAAGTAAAGAATCGGACGAAAAAAAGAAACTCCACTCGCAATTCCAGAAACAAATAAATGGAATTACCGACGCAGAGGACATTTGAAAAGGGGATATGGAATTACTTGTGACAGCAGCTCAGAACAAGTGCATTAGAATTAACTACATCAATGCCAAAATAGACAAGACACAGTCAAATAGCAAATTCACCTTTACAGGGACAAAGATGGAACTGCACATCACGTAAGTGAATGTAACAAATTAGTCCTGAAGAAATATATAAATATATACGACTGGGCAGGAATGGTGATCAGTAGGAATTGTGCAAACGACTAATATTTGACGATACAAATAAAAGGTATAAGCACAAACCGGATTCTATCTTTGGAAAGAAGAAATAAAATCAAGCAGCGACTGACCCAATACATGCCAGTAGACCACTTCTAGTCACAAAGCGACACATCTGTCAGATGGTGGGCGTAGCCCCCCCCCCTCGGCAGACCACATAAACTGAAATACGCTAAAAAAGCTGAATATATACTAGGACTTGCCAGAGAAATAAAACAAAATGTAGAATATGAATGGGACAATAATACCCATAATCACTGGAGAGCTTTGAATGGTTCTAAGGAATTGGGAAATCCGAGGTCAAACATCAGTATTATTGAAATCAGCAGAAATATTGATGAGAATGGTGGAAGTTTGAGGAGACTTATTGTCACTTGATCCCCAAGGAGAGCAACCCGTTAATAATGGGGAAAGCTCAATGTGTACAAATAATAATAACAATAACAACAATAATAATAACAATAACAATAATAATAAAAATAACAATAACAATGATAATAATAACAATAACAATAATAACAATGACAATAATAACAATAACAATAATAACAATAATAATAAAAATAACAATAACAATGATAATAACAATAACAATAATAACAATAACAATAACAATAATAATAATAACAATAATAATAACAATATCAATAATAATAACAATAACAACAATAATAATGACAATAACAATAATAACAATAACAATAATAACAATATCAATAATAATAATAACAATAACAATGATAATAATAACAATAACAATAACAATAATAATAACAATAACAATAATAAAAATAACAATAACAATGATATTAATAACAATAATAACAATAATAATATATTGTTATTATTGTTTTTATTGTTATTGTTATATATAATAATAACAATAACAACAACAATAATAATAATCTAGTAGATGCACAACTGAACAGTTGCGTACCCAAGCGCGAAGCAGCATTTCTGTTTTTCTTTTTTTGGGTGATCAATGAATAAATTACTTCTCTCACCTTTTGTTTGCCGGTTATCACTAAAGAAAAGTCTGAATGTTCGAAAAACACTGTCGGACACAAACTAAGGGACCAATTTAGCATAAACTTGCATTGTAAATTGAATCCCTACTATAACTCTATTTTCTTTTTTGGGAGTTAAAAGAAGTATTATCTGAACTTGGTGAGGATCAGTAAAAAATGACGGCCTGGGGTGGGGGTGGGGGGATGTGTACACACACACACACAGAAAATTGCCCCTCGCTATAAGGACGAACGATAAGAAATACTGAATAAAACGGAAAGGGATTCAAAGTTTTGTAACCACGTGCTCTTTAAGAGATGCTAATTTATAGGAGAAATGTCAGGTGAATACGAAGGATGCTGTAAGACTTCATGCACCAATTCTCTAAGCTTCGACTGTCTGCTCACAGATTTGAGGTCAATCACTATCATGAAGCATCTCATTTCAACTTTTAAACTTTTCCTATTGAAAAAATCATTTACACTATACCCTTTTACCGGGCAAATTAAAAAGTAAAGCAAGCTAGTCAGAAATACGCCAAGCAAATTAAAAACTACGACAATTAAATATGTTTCGCATTATGTTTACATTGTAAGCAGAAACCCCTTCTAAAACCTTTCAAAACTAACTTTTTTAAAAACTGAAAAATTCCCTTTGGAAAGATTAACGCTGAACGCTATTCTTAAGGCTTAAATGCACAAAAATTACTTGCGAAAACACATTTTTCGATTTTTGTAAAAAGATATATCCGATTGATTTCGTTCGTATGTCTTTTTAAAATATCAACATCATAAACATTTTTAATTTAATAGTTTATTTATAAATTGAATCTGTAAAATGCATTATATTTAATTGAATTTCTTTTTAACAGATACAGTCTTATTAAATGTAGTACTATTATTCCTTAACACACATTTCATCTACGTAAAGTTTATTGAACAAACGTTGGTAATTAATGACTCTTCTCAAAGTTATATAGACATATCATTCTTTCTCTATCTTCACTCCCTTTTCTTTCTTTCTTTCTTTCTTTCTTCCTTTCTTTCTTTCCAGACGACACTGCGTTTATAGAGTAAACATTATCGCTTCTAACTTTTCCGTTGTTTTGAAACTATGGCGGAAACGAGGGCCGAGTTTTACATCGTAAATAAAACCCCACTTGTAAAACCTGAGTAAAACGTTTTTTGGTAAAATAAAAAAAGTACTTCGAGATATATTAAAAAATACGCGTTCTGTCTTAATTTGGTGATAATCGGTCCTAAATCACACCCTCGGGGCGTGCGTACACACAGAGGTTTTGGAACTGCAAGCAGAAAAAAAAAGAGTGACGTAACTTCGCACTTGATAATAATGATAATACGGGTTTCCCCGCCACCCGAAAGAGGAGCGTTCACATAAAAACCTTTCGTAAGCCGAAATGGCGTAAAGCAAAGAAACGTTTACTATTAATTTATATGGGGAATTCTTTGAGCGTTCCTAGACCCCCAAATTGTGATAATAGTATGTTAGGCTGAGTCTTTTGACGTTGGAGTGGTGGGAGGTACAATATACTACGGTGTAGGAGAGAGGAAGAGTGGGTGAACTGCCTCTCTAGCAGCTCGCTGCAAGACTAACACTGAACGCTATTTTCAATTTTAACCTATGTCGTAAAAGTGCAAAAGTGACGTAAAGCGACCTTTCGAAAAGTGGAGGTGACTGTAATAATAATAATAATAATAATAATAACAACAACAACAACAACAAGCCTGGCTGCTGCAGGGTCTAACTCCACTCCAACTTCTATTCCGACTGAAAATGATTACTGAAACTTTTGTATTGTATATATAATAAATAAAATATTTTAAAAAGTTTTTTTCTATATTTGTTCATTAGAATGAAATAAGCCCATGCGTATCTATATGCTACATTTTCGTTTATATCTAAGACAAGTCAATTTAGCTCAGTCAATAAACACTCGGCTAGCGATCACTAGGTCGTGAGTTCAAATCACTGTAGGGGAATAGGGATTTTACATATCGGTTTACACCCTGAATTTTGGTGAGGATTGTTCTTGTTACGGTAGGAAAACAAAGTCAACTCCTGGAGTGTGACAAGAAGAAGAATTGAAACAATCCAGACGACAGCATTACTAAAAATCAGCTGGAGACTTGCTGTCACTTAATCTCTATTAAAAGCCACCTGTTACTACTGGTGTGAAAAGTCAATGAAGAAGAATGAATTAAGAATAACAATGAAATCATGAATAAAATAAAGCATAAAAACAAGTAAAATGGTTGCTCTGCAGTAACCATTTAACCATGATAAAGTCGATATTATTGTAGTTGTTGTTGGTGGTGGTGGTATGATCATCGTCATCGTTGCTATTATCTCCATTATAATTTGTATATTCACATAAGAGGTCTCGGCTCGCTATCGCTGAGGACCAAGTGACCGCAAGTCTCTACAAATCCCATATACTTTCCTAAGTATTTTCGTCCACTTCCAAAGTGCTGCGGTCTGCACCGTCTGAATTCTTCCCCGGATCTCTAATTGGGCCAATCTCATTTGCAAAGGTCTTTAGTACCGTCCTCGGTGGCACGGTAGTTTCTTCACATTCCACAATCTTCGCAACTCTTCAGGCAATGTCCTGATATTCATTGGTTTTCACACCATTTTTTTCTTCAGTTTTTACTTCTCTGGAACAGTGACGTCCACTATTATTGTTTCATTATTACTGGCTTTACTCCACGTTTTATTGTCGCTTTTTATATGAAGCATTTTCACTCTTGTCATTTTATTACTAGATTGTCTCCATCTTATTATTGTTGCTTTTCATCACAACACTCTGGGTCGTTAAACTAGCCTGCGTTTGACCATTTCAGCCACGGAAGCTTCGATGATTAACCCATTACTTAAGAATGGCGGAAATAAATGTAAATTTATAACAATGAATGTAAATTGTTCCTATTTTAAAATCTTTTGCTTAATGTTATCAGCCGGTTATTGTTATCTAAAAGACCCTGTCCCAAAGTTGTTATTCAACTACCTCCTCGCGAGGAGATAATATGACACACAGTCAGTTTTTAATGTGGGGGCCCTACACGCGTATGTGTGAACGACACATGCTTACAATACGTGATATTCCCAAGCGATCACCCGTCTAAGTACTGATCGGGTTCGACGCTGCTTAACTTCGCTGATCGAACTAGAACCTAAGCTTGTGCCACAGTGATCCCAGTGAACAGCTTCCTCTGCCTTTGATAACGTCAGACTTGGTATCATAGAACATCGTTATATATAGAGCATGTCGATTGGAGTACACCTTAGTCGATGCGTCATCACCCCCGCTCTCTATACAATCACAAATCAAAAGTGAAACCGTGGAATTTAAATGAGGTCTTCGAATAATAATTCAAAAATGCCTCCTTCCCGAAGCCAATGTATAGTAATTGTTTTTCACAAATTGTCGATTTTTTTTCTTCTTTCCAACCCCATCCAATCACGTCATTAACAGCAATCAATTGCTTAATAAATAAACGGTATGACGAAGGGCCTGGATTAGAAGCGCCAGGCCACTGCCCATGAATGATAGTCAAAATTTGCCTATGACATATTCATGGTCTCCAGCTGTCCGTTGACTGGTCAGTCCTAATTCCAGAAAGCCGTGGCTAATCTCCGTAGGATTAACTCTGTCTTAATACCTTCTGTAATGTTAGTCATCCACACTAATCAAGAATCAGTCAATGTGCATTTGATTGCTGAACAGATGGTTTACTTAGCAAATTCGGACTTATTTCCAGCAGCGAAAAGAGAACTAATATTGTTATTAGTAGATATTTCTACGGGCCTGGGCAAGGTGACTTGGTAAATGAACTCGGTGATGCGGGTTCAAATTCTGGCTGCGACTTTGATAATTGAAGTTTTTTTTTTTTAATGATGATTTTTTTTTACTGTAATAAATAATATGTTAAACCCACTTAAAAACATTTTATTCCCCACTTGCACAATGTTATATATTAGGTTGTACCACGTGAAGTGTGTATTATAGTGTATCATTTGGTATTGTAAATCTGGCTATTCTACTGCTGTATTAGGTTTTGCCACGTGAAGTGTATATTATAGCGTATCTTTTGGTATTGTAAATATAGACATTGCACTGTTATATTAGGTTGTATAACGTGAAGTATCGGATTTGGGACGATTCATGATTTGATGCTATCAAGATAGATTTAAGTATATATATATTATATTGTATCATTTGGTATTGTAAATCAGGCAATTCTACTGGTGTACATCACTATTCAGCTGGTCCGTTTATCATAAACTTTGCTTTTTCATCCACGGAAATAGGTTGTTTGCAGTGAAAATACGAATACTCTTTTTGCATGAGTTTAAATTGCGACACAATCCAGCTAAAATATGGAGAAGAGTATATTATATTGTATCATTTGGTATTGTAAATCAGGCAATTCTACTGGTGTACCTCACTATTCAGCTGGTCCGTTTATCATATAACTTTGCTTTTTCATCAACGGAAATAGGTTGTTTGCAGTGAAAGTACGAATACTCTTTTTGCATGAGTTTAAATTGCGACACAATCAAGCTAAAATATGGAGAATTGTCAGTTTGGCATTTGGAGAAGAAACTGCTAATGAACGAAGAAAACAACGGTTCTTTCAGAAATTTCAGTCAAGGGATGAAAATATTCAAAATAAGCCTCTGGCAAGACCCAACATATCACCAACAACGACTGATTGAAAAAAGTGTGGAAACGACACTAAAATTGTGGAATATGTCACTAAAATTGTGGAATATAACACTAAAAAAACAATTCGAACTCTTTCAGTAAAAATTTCTCGACTGTTTTTCATCATCTGGCAACGATTAAAAATAGGGAAATTAGCCAAATGGATTCACAGAAAATCAGAAACAGCGTCGTTTTGAGATGTGCCCATTCACTGCTTACTCGTGATAATAACGATCCATTTCTGAAACATTGTGGTGAAGAATAAAACACTCACGATAATTGCAGATGCATTAAAATATTTTTTTGTTTAAAATATGGTGTTTTGCTTTTCCCAGTCAAAACCCGACATTTCATGTGGTACAGCCTAATATAATATTGATATAAATTTAAGCAGCAAGATTATATTTTTGCTTAAGATAAACAATTGGAAAAAGCAAGGGCGCCTGGTGTAGAGCGATATGAGCAAGCTAGATTGTAGTGAATTCGATATCAATTGAGGAACCCACTATAGTGGCCCAATACCAGACTAAAGTAAAGCTTAGTAAATATTTATTTTTGGGAAAGAAATTAAGAGGTGCGGGGTATCTGAGCGGGTGTCCGGAAATCTAATCGCTGGTAACTTCGACGCGTGTAGGTTAAACGTCGAAATGGCTATTTCGTAGCCACTTTTTATAGCCGAAACGAAA
>VCCN01000724.1:5395549-5406489 GCA_006491835.1 Architeuthis dux
ATTTTGGGTGAAAATAAGTGGGTTGTTATATACAGTACTACTTAGCTTAAAATATTCGACAGTTACAAAAGAACTGTTGCATTACAATATGTTATCCTGATTGGCTTGAATAAGTATTTCAGTAGAAATATAGTTAATATTTTTCTAAAAACGTTTCAGTGTAAGGTGGCGTAATAGTAAATGATACACATGTTGCCTTTGGCGCTTCAGATAACCAACCGCCAGTTTAAAGGACGTGGGGAGATTTTTAATGAGAGTTTCGTCAAATGTGCTTTTTATGCTATAAAATATGATGTTCTGTTAGCTCAATTTGTTGTCGAATTATGTTGAAAAATTGTGGTTTGACTTATGCACGAGGCATATCATATATCAATGATTTGTACAATAATCAAGGGTCGACCTATACACGCAATCGGATATACTCGAGTACCCACCGTATTTAAATATAAAAGAATAAAACAAGCCGGTTTTCAACCGGATTCGAACTCTAACTATTATGCCTTTGGGGCGGCCTTGTGGCTAAGATCAAAGTGTAGTATTTGTTCTTCGAAACCGCCATGGCCTCGAAGTTCGGAGAAACGCGGCCCTTCGGGGGTCCTGTGGCATGCTCGGGTATCGTCCTGGGAGAAGTTGCGCAGGATATCTTGGCTGTGGCTAGGATCAAAGTGGAGTATCTGTGCTTCGAAACCGCCATGACCTCGAAGTTCAGAGAACCACGGCCCTTCGGGGGTCCTTGTGGCATGCTCGGGTATCATCCTGGGAGAAGTTGCACAGGATATCTTGGCCAGCTGGTCAGGAGACGATCACCATTAGCATGCTCAGGATTCGTCCTGGGAAGCTTTTGGGACCTCCCCCTTTATCCCGGTCCTCGTGGCATTTGTCTCAGTGACAGGGATTTGGGATTCTCCCCCCTCAAGTCTCTAGTCACGGGGTTCCCACTCCTGAATCCGGCACTAAATGACCCACGAAGGGTCGATGTGCCGTTAAACAAAATAACATCATAACATATTATGCCTTTTTCTTTACACAATCTCGTATAAATTCCGATTGTGAAATAAATCTAGTAAATTAACGATCTCCCAGACACTTGTAAACAACAAACGTATGCATTCTACTTCTGACACGCGTACATGTCAAGCACACGTGTAATCATGAGTGTCGTATTTCGCCTGCGGGAAGTAACACGTCAGAAAAGGTTAATCTTTCGTTAACAGACTGATAGCCATTGATATTATCCAGGTTTGTTTGTTCGTTTTTCCTTTTTATTTTTTGAAAAGCCTTTCCCCCGTTGCAGATCTTTATAAATCATTTCTCATAGCCAGTTGGCAGAAATGGAAACTTTTACATGAACAATATACATAGATGTGAAATAGAAAAGAAAGAAAGAAAACGAGAGACGTGTGAATCGAGTTGGCAAATAAAGAGCGAATAGAGACGAATAGTTACAGGATAGAAAGAAAGAAAACATTGAAAATGGAATAAGAAAGAAACAAAGAACTGTAAATGGAATAGAAAGAGAGAAGAAAGAGGAACATGAAATTTAAAAATGCTATAGAAAGAAAAGAGAGAGCGATTAGTTTAAAAAGAAATAATTCGTTGAAACTACGAAATATCTTAGCTTCATTATAAATCTTAATATACGGAACGGCGAAGTTGAGATGCAAAAAGGCTAATATATGTCCATCAGTAATCTTCTGAAAGGTTAGATCTTTTTTCAAGGAGAGGGTCAACTCATTTGAGGAACACCCATCTGTCACCGAGCCTCTTGATTTCATTCAGCCTCAGACGGGTTTAGATGCTTGGTGCATAAGAAAAGCCGCCATTGTTGGAAAGAGGCGCTAATTTAGTGACATGACTTGTTATGGGAGCATGCTTTATCAAGTGGTGGTGAGGAGCAGGGACATCTGGCACGAGGTCCCGGGCCACTGGTTGGCAGGCTGGGCCCGACTTGTCTCGCAAAAAAGCGTACAATGATTACGACAAAAGAATCGGAACGTTCATATTGAGATTTATATCAAAGCATGTTGTAGAGGAAGGAAGAAAAAGAAAAAGAAAGAGTTTGGAATGTAACTGTAAGGAGATGAATTAAAATAAAAAGGTTAGTAAGAAAGGAAAGAGTGGATCAAAAGAAAGGGAACGAAAGTAGAGAAAAAGAAGGAAGGGGATAGAAAGAAAAAGAGAGAACAAGAAAGAAAGGTGGGGAGGAAAGAAAAGAAGGAAAAAAATATAAGCATTGAAACAGACAAAGAAATGGCTTAATTTTTTTAAATAGGGGAAAAAAAAAAAAAAGGTAAAGAGTAAGGAAAAAAGAAGGGAGGAAAACAAAGAAAAGATTAACCTAATGAAGAAGAAAAAAAGCATTCAAAATAGAACAGACTGCAAATGCGGAAAGAAAAAAAAGAAAGAAAAAGAAGTCCAAAACAGAGAAAAAGAACATTGGAACAAGAGAGAAAGAAATAAAGAAAGAAGAAAGAAAGAAAGGAAGATCCAAACAAACAAAGGTGGGGAGGAAGGAGAAACAAATGAAAGAAAAGGGAGAAAGAAAGAAACAGAGAAAAGAAAGAACCAAAGAAAATAATTACAAAGAAAGGAGGAAAGACGAGTGAAATATAACGAACGAAGAGCTGTAGAGAAAGAAAAAGAACAGGAAAACGAAAGAATTTCAAGAAAGAAAAGAATCCCGAAGAAAGAGGGCTGATAAAGTAAGTCCTCGAAAACGTCATTATCCTAAGCGATATTTCATCTTTGCCTGTCACCAACGTGATCGACGACCTTTCTACTTTTTCCGGCGTTCATTTATTTTAATAATTTATGACTTTATCCAAATCAAACAGCAGTCCACTTATGTTTTTGTTATGTAGATTAAATAGTTGTCTACAATATGGACTGCTTTATTTTCAGCCAGGGTGCATCTTAAGCAAGTCTTTTTGATCATACAGAAAACGTGTAGAATTTTCCTTTTTAAGTATAAAACGGTAAGAAAGAAAAGGAAGAAAAATGATTTTAAAAAAGGGTGAGGTGCGTTAAGAGGAATGAAAAAGAAAGAAATACAAAAAGAAGACTGAAGAATAAAAGAAAATAAAGAAGAAGCGAATGAATAAACAAAACATGAACGTATGAATAAATAGGGATGGGGAGGGGGGAAAAGGCTGAACGAATGAACAAGTATAAAATGGTATTAACATTTAGATGAACAAAGAAATTAAAAAAAGAAAATAAACGTGTAAAAAAGAAAGAAATGAAATTTTAAATCAACACAAGAAAGAAAGAATGAAATATCGGCAAAAGAAGGAAAACTATAGAAGAACGAAAAAAGAAGAAAGCACATGAATAAACAAAGTAAAATAGGGAAGAATGAATGAATGACCAGGCAAAAAAGAAATTAACATTTAAATATACAACGAAAGAAAGAAAGGAAAAAGGTGATCTGCAAGAAAGAAAAAAAGAAGAAGGAACCAGCAAAGAAAGAAAGAAAATAAGAAAGAAAGAAAATAAGAAAGAAAGAAAAGTTTAAAAGCCAAAAAATAGATATTTAAAGAAAAAAAAATTAATTTAATGTTTAATTAACTGGATTTGGGGAAAATATTGTTTACTTTCCACAGAAAACTTAGTGAAAAATACATTTATTTACGGGGGGTGGGGGTGGGGTCATTTTACGGATGAAGAGAGTTCAAAGGTCAAATAGTAGAGTTCCTACCTCCCCTACCACATATACTGTCAGCGGCAAGTTTGTTTTTAATTTTTAATGGATGACAGTAAATGTCAACATCCCATCAAAATTCTGTCAACACCTACGCATAAATGCCAGAGGAGGTAAATCACATTTCTGGATTACGCGCTACCGTACCTGTATTAAACGAAAAATAATCAAAATTCTTTTTAAAAAGACAGACACACCGAAATGTTATAAACTTTATATTTTTCGATAAGTAGAACACCATTCTTTCTGATAATAATGTCTCATATGAATCAAAGAAGGTCCAATAAGCATAAACGTTAGTAATTTAAAGACATTTTTTTAAAAAACCATAATAAAAAATTTCCAGCAGATATTTTCTTTTTAAACAAAAAGTGTACACTGTATTTTAATAAAAAGAAAACAACGAAAAACCTTTTAAACAGAAAATATTTTATTT
Organism: Architeuthis dux; assembly: GCA_006491835.1. Taxonomy (NCBI): domain Eukaryota; kingdom Metazoa; phylum Mollusca; class Cephalopoda; order Oegopsida; family Architeuthidae; genus Architeuthis; species Architeuthis dux. The sequence continues at coordinate 5,399,686 of VCCN01000724.1, forward strand.
TTTTTGTATTTCTTATTTTCCGATTCAAAGCCAAAATTAAAATTAACGGATAGCAGGATCGAATAAATTTCGAACGGATTTATTTTCTCTTGGGAATTATCTTCATAGAAATGCAAAAATATGTGTCAACCCTAAAAACCGAACTGAAGTTTCTTAAAATCAAAGGGAGGGTTTGTGGACTTAAAAACAAATATTTCCATGAGATTTTCTTACAAAATACCCATCTAATAAGAAAATTCATTCAAAATTGAATACATCACTAAATTCTTATTGAAATCGGCTCATTGTTATATCTTTCAAACCTGGTTATCTCCGGTTGTATATTGTCTACAGAAATAATTCTTAGTTGATAATGTTCTACAATCCTCCTTTCTATTAGTAACACAAAGATTATTACGATGCAGTTAATAGATTTCAAGTTACAGACGTTCTAATCGTCACGCTTTTGCCAAAGGTCCGTGAGAGTTGCTACTTATTATGAAGAATCTTTGAGAAAATTGAAAACTGCATTGGTTAGAAAATGGCCAGATAAGTTGCACCGAGGAATCTGCTCATTCTTCGAGGGTACCAAAGGCTGTTCAACGAGAATTTCGTTGGGAAACCTTACCCCATCCACCCTTCAGACCTGATCTTGAAGCTTAAGAATTCTTTTTGTTCCCAAAACTCAATGAACGTTTGAAAGGAACACGATTTGTTTTCCTCGATGACGCCAAAACTGCCGTTTTGACATGGTGTAAATCGAAAAGCGCAGAATTCTTCAGTGGAGGGTTAGAGAAATCGAAACACTGCCTTCAGAAGTGTATGGGCCTAAATGGAGGATATGTCGAGGAAGAAGCTTCACATGTTGATATTTTATTTAATGAATTATATACATTTGTTTCTAGTATATATAACTACGAGATTGCAAACATGCTATCAAGATGATTTTTAAAAACACGTAAATAAAAAAAATGGTTAAATGTTTCTCTTTTCTTATCTCTTATGGAGGTGGAAGATATTCGATGAATTCAAGAGAGAGCCGTCTGAAACTGCTGTTCGTCATTTTCATCTCATGAAACCGTCAACCAAAACTGTCACCAAAACTGTCAACATAGGTTCCTCAGTTTTTAAGTTGGTCCGACTGGCTGGCTATGTATGAATGTACGTATGTATCACACGTACAGCTAGAGAGATGAAGATTTAAACATTTACTCCTTATTATGTCTAAAAAAGACTTTTTTCAAATTCCCCTCCATAATAGTTTTTTTTGCGGGAGTTCAACTTGCAATGTAAGTTTATGCTAAATTAAATAGAGGCCCTAATTCAATAAGACGGGCGTAAATTAGCGTCCCAGAATTCTACAGTTACAAAGCTGTGACTTAATGCTATATTATTTTAGAAGGGTGAAAATGTGTTATATTTCACATAAATATTAATTAAAACTGTCAATAAAAGAATTAAAAATACAAAATAGGGAATATCTAGTTCCACTTTTTAAAATCACGTGTTGTGTAGCGTAAATTGTTTTTTAAGTATAAAATCGCCGTGCCAAAAACTGATAGAACATTGGTATTCTAAAAAAAAGGGTATTCTAAAAGATGTGAATTAAAAAAACGTTCGTATTTTAGGCACGAATATAATTTGCCCGGCGTCGGTGCAAATATAGGCTCTCACTAATAAATGTCATTCTAATTATCATATTCTGTCGATTGGATATAAAATTATCCATCATTTGATTTCATATATATATATCATTATCATCATCATCAGCCGTTATAAGTCCACTGCTGGACGAAGGCCTTTCCCATCTCCTCCCATGACAACCTATCTTGGGCTAACCTCTGCCAAGTCTTACCGGCAAACTTTTCTATTTCGTCCCTCCATCTTGTGTCTGGCCGTTTCCTACTTCTTTTACTATCCCATGGGCACCAATCTGTTAGTCTTTTCCCCCATCTATTGTCATCACTTCTCACTAGGTGACCGGTCCATCTCCACGTTTGTTGTTTAATTAGTTGTATAATATCCTTTACTCTAGTCCTTTCTCTGATCCATGTTGATCTTTTTCTATCTCTTAGCGTTACCCCTAGCATATGAGATAGATAGATAGATAGATAGATAGATAGATAGATAGATAGATAGAGCGTTGCACGGGGAATTAAAGCTTCATTGCAACTGAACAGTTTCACGCTATAGGCGGTCGACGGGAAACATTATTACTGTTGTTTTTTCTTATCCCTATATATACGGTTGGGGTTGGATTTTTACAATTCTTTTATTGTTTTACGGGTAACGGATATAGTTGTTATCTGTTCCGATGTTGGGTGGTGATGGTTAATGAGTTTTCTAAGGGGTTGGTGGGGTGCGGGTAGATTGCTATACCGTTCTTATCGAGCTTAGTACGACACAAGATCAAAGAAGAGAAGATTGTGTTGCGCCAATCTTCCAACTAGATAGAGCGTTGCACGGGGAATTAAAAATCCACATTTGACATTCTGGTTTTTACTTGGACTCTAACACTGACTACTTACTCTGGTATCTAACCCACCAAGCAGGCCAGGTATTTATTAAATGTGGCTTAGTCTGGCACAAGGCTATGAGCTCCATGGCGAGACGTCCATAAATAGGTATTTTTACGCTAAGCTTAACAACCTTGAAAGCTCTCTTGGGCTTTTCTGATACCGTAGGACATATATTGCAAACAGATGTACAAAATACATCGAGATAAAGCACAGATGCTCACAGACACAGTTCAAAGCTATGGCGGCTTGAGGTCTTTCGTAAAACCGAAGTGGCGTAAAGCGAACTTTCATAAATCGGGGAATACCTGTAATAGCCTGCTAACTATTGCTCCGCGGTGGTATTTTATTCAGGGTAGGTTGGCACACGGCCACTAGTAGGAGGAGGCATCCAGTCTTCGAGGTGAATTTGCCAATCACTGTCACATGGCGAGGCGTGCAAACATCTGTTGTTGTTGTTGTTTTTCTTGTCGTTTTTGTTGTTTTTGTTGTTGTTGTTGTTGTTGTTGTTGTTGTTGTTGTTCCTCTGATTTATTTCTATAACAAATCTTTAATCTCCTTTCCTCTTGTTTCTTAGCATTTTTTATACCTTCTTGATTCATTACAAGTAATGGATCTCGTGTAATTCATTTTCTTAATTCCCAATTTTCACAGCCTTTGTTCATCCCATCTATTTTCCTTCGGGTCGGAAGACGGGCCCGGAACATCAGCCAGGGCGACGGCGGATAATTCTATTCGTGCTAATGACCGTATTACTAGTCTCGGATGAATGTTGTTGATGAAGCTGTTATAAATGGTGAAAAAAACAAAAAAATAATGTCCTTACAGATGATGATGGCAGATGACGCTCCTTGTTGGTGAACACGAGTAGCGTTAGCGAAAATGGAATTTGGTGGTGGACAAATTTAAAATTAACGTTTATTGGGTATATATGATTCGTAGTCAAAGAAGTAATTGCCATTACGCGCGCGCGCGTGTGTCTGTCTGTCTGTGTTTGTGTGTATCTGTCTGTCTGTGTCTGTGTCTGTGTGTATCTGTGTGTGTGTGTGTGTATCTGTGTTGTCTACGAGAGAGAAACCTATTTGTTGAACCACGGAGTCAAAGATCTACAGTATCAGCCCCTGAATGGCATACACATCAGCTGAGCAAAGGTACGACCGGTGTACGCCATTAAGTGAGTGTGTGTGTGTGTGGGTGTGTGTGTGTGTGACTGTCTCATTCACAATGAATGAGTGTGTCATTCTTCACGTTTCGTACCTGATTTTTTTCGCAAAACATCGCATCACCTAAGTCTGTCAGACCCCCTCCCTCTAGAGTTAAGATTTGGCTCCCTGTGACATCTGGCTTTTCCTCAGAAATATTTTGGTCCGTGGACGAGATTAGGGAGAACGTGACGAGACAACTGATTGCTGAACCCGAAAGGTTACTTTGCAGACTGTTTTGAAACAGGGGCGTTGGGATGAGTATGTGAAGTCTCAACGGGAGTACTTTGAAGTGAACTAAGGCGCCATTGCCTTAGGTAGGCTATATTTTCGTTAATATTAAATGGCTGGATACTTTCCGGACAGACCTCGTACGCATCGCCAATGCAATTTTTTATCTCGTTTAGCCATGATATTGCGCATGGATTTTATTCTTTCCAAAAGATTTTTCACAGACTAAAGGTAATAACTGCAGACATTTAGGAATACACTGACCCACAACCTTGCAATGGCGTTGCTTTCAGTTACACGACGTTTTACAATTCATTAGGATTTCTAAAAATGACTTCAAGTATGTCTAACTACAGGCATCAAGGAATTATTCGACCTTCCTGTTTAGCTGATAGGTATAATGTACAACAGGGGTTGGCAACTTTTTCACCTCTGCGGGTTGGATCGCGTAATAATGAGTGGGAAGTGGGTCAAACAAATGGCATTAAAAAGCTTGCAATATGGACATTATGCATTTAAATACATCTACGTAGTCATATTTTGCCTCAAATCAATGAATAACACATGCTAGAACATGCTAGAATGCTAATTAGACATCACAGAACTCAATCTAGTCGCAATTTATTTGGATCTATTAAAAGTAAAATAGTATCTTTAAAACATAAAAAGTAAGCATATTATCCCAGTGTTGTATAGCGAGTGAATGTCCTGGACTTGGATAGAAAGGAAACTCGAAGACTTGCTTATAAAAATATCTGGACATATTTTATTTCATAGCATACATCTTTGTCGGCCGGAGAGTGAAGAGTGGGAGAGAGATGATGGGTGCCGAGAGACCGTTCCCAACAGGGGGACTTGGTCTTATGTCTTCCCAGCCCTAGGCGGTCTGCCTCCTGGCTGCTTAGGTCCTCTCGGTTTTCTGTCCGCATTCGGGTCTGCTTTATAGGTTTCTCGAACGCCTACGCAGGTGTCATTTCCGGTCCCCATATCCTGTTTTGGACACCGACGCAATATACCTATTTCCTAAGGTGACCGGGTTCACTTACATTTCCGCACAGGTTTCTGACCCCGGAATAACCTTTTCGTCGCAGGATATCATAGCACCAGTATTTGCTCGCGGGCCGGTTAAAATCACTTGGCGGGCCGAATCAGGCTCGCGGGCCGTAGGTTTCCTACCGTTGGTCTACAAGGTAGATCTCTAGTGACAAGATTATCATCAAAACAGGCCTCCAAATCTGCTACAGAATCCAACATTTATAAACTCAACTTTGCCCCGACTATAACACCGATTACCGGCGGCTAAGAAAGTTATCGAATGGCAGGTCCTTTAAGCTGATGGTAGAGGTGATAATACTTGTGGTGTTGGGCGTGATTGTCCACACGAGTGTGGAATAACACATTACTTGTCGGTCACGGTGCTGACAAATCAGCTGTCATCGTGACGACACCATACGCATCTTCATTAAAGACGAACGATGTTTGAAAAATTGAAATGAAGGAAAAATAGGGGTTCACTTCATTGGCATGGTTAGGAGTAAAGACTGTCATTTATGGAACAGACGTGAAAAGGACGACAAGGTACTTTGGAAACACGAATGAAATAAGTGGGCCAAAACAAGGGAAAGGGGAGTCAATGCGATTTTTAGATGAGAAAATGAGAAAGAAATGAAGTTAATGAGAAATTTGAAAGAGTGAAGGGGTCCGAAGATGAAAGAAATTCAAGAGGAAAGCGAATTTTGTGGGGTAAAGATTTTAGGGAAAAGCAAGCAACGAAGAAAGGAAGGGGGAAGAAGGAAGGGGGAGGGAGGAAGGAGAGGATTTGTGTGTTGACTATAGAATGACGAGAAAAAAAGAAAAATAGACAAGAGAAGAAAAAGAGAAGCAAAGACAGATATGAACGAAAGAGTTGAAAGGAAAAAACAAGAGAAAGAAGAAAAAAAGAGAAGCAAAGGCAGATTTGAACGAAAGAATTGAAAGAAAAAAACAAGAGAAAGAGGAGAAGAAGAAGAATAGAAGAAGCAAAGACAGATATGAACGAAAGAGTTGAAAGAAAAACACAAGAGAAAGAGAAAGAAGTAGAAAAACAGAAGCGAAGACAGATATGAACGAAAGAATTGGAAGAAAAAAACAAAAAAAAAGAGAAAGAAGTAGAAAACAGACGCGAAGACAGATATGAACGAAGGGGTTGAAAGAAAAAACAAGAGAAAGAGGAGAAGAAGAAGAATAGAAGAAGCAAAGACAGATATGAACGAAAGAGTTGAAAGAAAAAACAAGAGAAGAGGAAGAAGAAGAAAAGAAGAAAAGAAGAAACGAAGACAGATATGAACGAAAGAGTTGAAAGAAAAAACAAGAGAAAGAGGAGAAGAAGAAGAAAAGAAGAAGCAAAGACAGATATGAACGAAAGAGTTGAAAGAAAAAACAAGAGAAGAAGAAGAAGAAGAAGAAGAAGAAGAAGAAGAAGAAGAAAAGAAGAAGAAACGAAGACAGATATGAACGAAAGATTTGAAAGAAAAAAAACAAGAAAAAGAGAAAGAAGTAGAAAACAGACGCGAAGACAGATATGAACGAAGGAGTTGAAAGAAAAAAACAAGAGAAATAGAAAAAGTAAATGTTCCAGAACCCCAACAGACTCTCAGCCTGATTAATAGACGCGGTCTTGAAGATGAACTAATGTGAAAATGAAACTGATGAATTGTTTCGCTTTATTTTTTTTTGTTTCTTTCTCACGGGGAAGGTTCTAATAATCGTCCAGCTGTACACCCGCCCCCGATCCGGACCCCTCAACCCTCAACCCTTCTTCAAAGCGTACGGAGCAGAGTCCAACGGGAGGAGAAGGAAGAAGACGGAGATTGAAGAAACAGACAAGATAATTGATC
>VCCN01000724.1:5655876-5671507 GCA_006491835.1 Architeuthis dux
TCTTAGCACATCCTCTGGCAATCCTAAGACTCAAAAATCCCATACCACTTATCTTTCAATATAAAAGATATGTTTGTATATACAAAACGAAAGGGATACTGTGGTGTGATTTATAATTATTTTTCTCAAAAGCTACTAAAGAAAATAAACTGGACTATGTAACACCAGCCCCCTTCAGCTTGAGAAATATACAGTAAACAAAACTATTCTTTTGTTATCTCACTCTTTTTTTTCTTCAAGATTTACATACGTGCATTCAGTTTATCTCCCTTGGGTTTCATCTGATTGGGTTCACTAAAGTCCAAGAGAAACAAGTCTCTTTTTTTCCTTCTTTTTTGATCTACCTAGAATTGTCTAATTTATCAAGTTAATTTGAGACTTAAGTTTTTAGAATTAACGACAATCATAATTTATTCTTAGAATCAAGTTGAAGTATGAAATGTTCTTACGCAGAGGAACTGTTTTTGCCGTTGCAATGGCTCGGTTACTGCAGACTTTTGACTTTTCGTCAAATTTGAGGCAAGCAATAACCTGAAAAAGAAAAAAAAGGACAAACATTATTTCATACCCCAAATATACCCCAAAACTTTCAACATCAAGTAGTTTTGTCTTGTAATTAAAACAACAAAAATAGAAATTCCAAGGTATTTTTGCATGAATAGGAAGTGAGAGTAATTCTCTTCAATGTTTTAGTATTTAGATCAAAATAAGAGTCTGCTGACAATATAGAATATTTCTTTAAAATAAATATGAATTAAAATGTATTTACATTATTCAGATTTTAGTAGATAAATCGATTTTGACCAGAATAAGGTGAGAATCACCTAAATTAAAAAAAATCTTTTTTTTCATTTAAATCTTCCACTAGTACTCAAGGTGTTGTGGGAGGTTAAGACAGGAGTCGTGCTATTTTGTCTGTCCGTTTTTTATTCTGTTTTATTTTTATTTGAGCAAATTATTATAATCCACTTTTGTCTTGGTAGGCCCTGCAAAGCTTCACCAGGGCTCCGTTAACTATACATTTTCCCTACTCTGTTGCAAGTCTCTCACAAAACTGGACAAGGTTTTGGACTTTCCCAGCTTGAATTCAGACACTGGTTGCTAACCAAGGCTGAAGAGCCCAGTTCAGCATACCATATTATATTGGTTGTTAGAGACAAACACCCTCTGGCCCATCTCTCTCAACTGCCGTGGGACCTTTAGACTTTTTAAAGACCAAAATAGGGGTGTCTCTAAAATAAGAAAAATTACCTGAAAAGAAAGAACACAAAATATGGCTAGCAACCTTAATTAAGCAAAGAGATGTGACTCACCTCTATATTGTATTCCTGGAAATGTGCCAAATTAGTGAGTACCACGGTTCTGCTGTTGTAAACTGTCATGGCCAAAAATGGTGGATCAGGCTGCAAATCTGCCGTGCTGTTAACTTGAGTTTGGTTATTGTGAGCAGCCAGATATTTGCCAGCTGAGTGAGGGTCAGCTGGTTCTGCTTCTCTCTTCTGACGTGTGGGCCTTTCATCGACCTCATGAGATATTTCTGGAATCCTACATGGACAAGGGAGAAAAAGAATAAAAAGTGAACATATAGTCTTGAATATAAGACAAGGTGTTTTTACTAAAAAAATTGCCAGAAATCAGCAGTTCGACTTATACCCAGGTCAGTCAAAAATAGCCAATACTTTTGCCTATATGAATTCAACCTCAATAGACACAATGCATATTAGTGAGCGGTAATGCCCATTGTTTTAACTCAATTCATACCATGTAGGTAGTACACAGCGCATATTGTGTAATATCCATTTAAAATTATTTTTTCAAGTAGATTCGTCATCACTGATTCACTTGTTTGATTTCCAAATTCGATGCTATTCTGTTTTGGGAAAGTCTCTGAAATTATCTCCCCATCTGGCAACCCTGGTATGTATATACGGGTCTGGTTCATCTTCCCGAATGTTGATTGGTCACTTTTTTTCATAGTTTACTATTTGCAAAAAACACTGGTTAAGTTTGTTTTTTCTAAAATTACTGCGATGGGGGTATGTTAATCTTAAAAATGATGGGGAAAAAAAGCATCTATTGTAAATATTTATTTACGATTTACAATATATATCGTGTATAAGATTTATGAAGGAAAAAAAAAAAGGATTTATGTACAACCGTATGTGTCTGTAACGTGATTTATGAAAGAAAAAAGAACTTATTGTTGTTGCTGACTATTTACAATACAATAAAATTAATTTTATTATTTTATTTTAGGTATTTGGATTAACATAGCTAATTGTATGGTTTAGCCATGTAGAATCGTTGGACGGCGTAGATTATTTTTAAAATTTGACATTCTTAAAAAAAGTAAATTTAAAAAAAAAATTAATCTTGCTTTTTCGAACAAGGTTTTAAAAATAAAAAAAATTGCAAGTAATTGCGCTTTCATTGAGTTTTTTTCACATCTGTTGCCACCCAATGTTAAAAAATTTATAAATTTTCGCCAGAATATGTTAAAATAATTTACGCCGTGCAATGACCAATGATTTTACGTGGCTAAACTATATAATTACCTATGTTAATCCAAATACCTGAAATAAAATGAAAATAAATTCATTTTATTGTAAATACTCAACCAACAGCAACAATAAATCCTTTTTTTCTTCATAAGTCACGTACAGACACATACAATGGTACATAAAATCCTTTTTTTTCTGTATAAATCTTATACACGATATATATTGTAAATACTAAATCTTATAGTAAACACCACATTTACAATAGATGCTTTTCCCCCCCATCAATTATAAACATTAACATACCCCCATCACAGTAATTTTAGATAAAAAAAAAAACATAACGGGTGTTTTTTGCAAATAGTAAACGATGAAAAAAGTGACCAATCAACATTCAGGAAGATGAACTTCGGGAACATGACTGCCACCTGTATATACATGAGGGTATACACAGAATAAAGTGATTTCATTGGGTAGTTGAAAAATTCAAAATTAATTGGCAGCTAGATGCTAACAGAAAAAAAAGCAGAAATCCTCATCCAAAAACAAAAATCAAGTATGAATCAAATTGGACAACATTTTGGTACCTTTTAAAAAAGACGTTGTTCTGCAAGAAATTTTCAAAGTAAATAGTCATCATCCGTTCTGATTCCTCAATGTCACTGATTTTTTTGTCTTTGGGGCATTCACAACAGTTTCCATTAATTGTATCGTTTTTCTTCTTTGTTTCTTCTTTCTTAGGTGGATCCATTGGTTTGATTCCTGATTTGGAAAGAAAAAAGAAAGAAGAATCAGAATCAAGTTATTCTAGAATAACAGAATATAAAATTAGATTCCTCTCCATCATCCAATATAAGAGTATGAAATAATGGCTCTTAGTAGAGCTCAAATGATAATTATCAATTTACAGAAATTTATGTTGGATTGATATGCTTAATTGTTTTGTACTGTTGAATTGATAGTATTAAGAAAAGAAAATTTTTAAAAAAGACAAAGTTTGAGAGAAAAAAGTTTAAATGTATTTAATGAAAGCTGCCATATATACTACAACTAGAATGAATCAAATTCAATTGGTTTATATATTAATATCTTGCCAAGGATTGTTTGCATCTTATGGCCAGACAAACGGTTGGACCATGGGGGCTGAAAATTAGTCTATAAGGGTAACTTGACATGACTTGATGAATATGGGATAGGTGGTGCTGACCTCTACAGTCAAAACTGCTATTTCCGGCCAAACTGCAAAAAGGGATATCTTTTTATGCGACACTGCATGAACTGGAAACACCCTAATTGTAAACATCTATGTATTGAATGTAAACATTCATTTATTTCTAAAAGATATAAGTGGAGGTGTCGGTGGCCAAGCGGTTAGCAGCACAGAAAATGGTATCAGTGGGTAGAGTTGAAACTGACTGATATAATCTGCGTTCACTTTGCACTAATGCCCTTGGGAAAGTAAAAAAGTAGGCTTAAAGATGAACAGAACAGAGACAAAAGTAATGTTCAACGATAAAGTCCCGAAAATGGCCATAAAGATAGATGGAAAGGCTCTAGAAGAGGTTGATGAATACATCTACCTAGGACAGGTAATAAAGCTAGAGAAAGACCTTGACTGCAAAATAAAACAACGCATAACGATAGGTTGGAAAGTATTTGGTATGAATAGGGACATTCTGAAGAGCACCTTACCAATGTGCTTAAAGCATAAAATATACAAGGGTTGCATAATACCAGCCATGACTTATGAATGTGACTAACAAAACAAGCTGAAAACCAGATAGCCATGGAAAGAGCAATGCTAGGGATAACTCTAAGAGATAGAAAAAGATCAACATGGATCAGAGGGAGGACTAGAGTGAAAGATATACAAATAATTAAGCAGCAAAAATGGAGATGGGCTGGTCACCTAGCAAGAAGAAATGACAATAGATTGGGGAAAAGACTAACCGACGGGTATCCATGGGACACAGTAGGAAAAGACCAGACACAAGATGGAGGGACGAGATAGAAAAGTTTGCCGGTAAGAGGTGGCAGAGGTTAGCATAATCTAGGTTGTCATAGGAGATGGGAAAGGCCTTTGTCCAGGAGTGGACCTATAACGACTGATGATGATTGTGATCATTGAATAAGTTGTCAGCATAAGAAAATGCTTACGGTTGTGACAATAATCCCTGATACTGTATTCTTCGGCATTGAGAGCCTCTGGCTGCCAGTAGACAAGATAATGGTCGACATGTCCATGTGGGTGATGTGGAGGTTCCCAGGTGACCTCCAGCTCACCAATCCTTTTGGCAGTAACCTTCAGTTTGGTTGGATTGGTTGGGACTGAAAATATAAACGAGACAAATTTCAGGGTGAATTTGTATTGGATTGAATGAAATTTATTTATTTTCTTTCTTTTTAAATGTACTAACTTCATTGCTTTTCTTAACCACTTGGGACCAGGATATCAATGTATTCACTGCTTTCAACACCATTTACAAAATGTCTTAAATCACTATCTGATAAACTGTCAGTGGTAGAAGAACCAGGACGAGGAAATTTCCTGTACGATATCTCGTCAGTTGCTCCCATGTAGTTAAACTGAATTTTAAGAAAAAACAACCAAATTGTATTTTAAATGAATCAAATCTATTACAGGTTTCCCCCAGTTATCAGAAAGTAGATTGTTCCTATAAAAACAATTACTATTTATTTATATGGGAACAATTTGAGAGGTACAGGAAACTGGGGTGTAGGAGAGAGAGAGAGGGAGAGGATGTGCGCAGCCTCTATAAGGGCTTGCTGCAAAACAAACGCTGAATGCTATTTTTGCTTTTTGCAAGTGAGAAAGTGGCATAAAGCAAATTCTCAAAAAGCATAGGATATCTGAATTTTTTCCTCCCTTAACTTGAATCACTCATTTTAAAATGTTCAATTGATTATACTTTGTTACTGTAGTTACTCTTACTTTTTCAATGAATCAAATATATTTTTAATGAATTTATGAGTATTGATTATTTTTAATTGAAAGTTTGCATGACACAATGCGGAAGTTGTTATTCACACAAGACGAAAATATAAATGATGCCATGCAAAAAAAAGAAGAAAACATAACAACTGTTGTGGCATTTCTTCTCACCTCCTGGATGCGTTTGAAAATATTCAATACTGCTCATTCCAGTGGACTTCGAAGTAGACAGAGTATCCGTTTTCAGGTAGATGGCATACAGTGTCCAGGGTTTCAGTTTTTTAAGTAAGATAAATTCTACACTGTTGTTATTTTTCTCATTAATCTCCTTTTGAACAGTTTTCCATCTGAAATGAAAATGACAAACATTTAAAAAAGCAATTAAGAAATGAGTGTTACAAAGCTATTGTCTACAATTTTGGGAAGTGTCAACATCTTTCCAAGCATCGTTCATTCTTTGAATTATGTTGTTCCCACAACGTTTTGGCCGATCCATTCAACAGCCTTCTTTAAGTCTACTATCCGTAGAGAAAGACGAGTCTTCGTTTTTTCCGGTAGGGCAAACCAGAAAACAATAGCAAAAAGGAAATTCAAAACAGCAATGCTTGTAATATAGATTATTCCATTTTCAGCAATGTGTGTGATACAGGTTATACCATAATTTATATGTGGGGATGTTCTCAAATCTTTTCCTTTGTAAACAAAGAATTCCATACCATGTCATCTCTGTTGAGCAACAAAAACCATAGTGGGTTTAAATCCACACTGGTCTTGACATATGCATCTAACCAACAAGTTGAGGTATGTTCATTTGAAACAATCAGCATACACCAGTTGCCAAAGCTACCCTGTATAGGGATTTTATTAGTTCAATCTTGTATAAAAATATTAGTTCAATCTGCTGAAATTGGGTGACCTTTGTGACAAATTTAATAATGAGACTATTGTTTCATTTTGCAATAATCAAAAGTTTTCTTGCAGTTGTAAATGTAAGACTAATGACAACATTCAAAACAGATTTTTATACAGTTCTATAATTTGAAAAATAGTATCATAGAATGTTTAGTACATAAAAATACAAGATATACACTTATTTTTTAATCACTATTAATAATATTTTTTAGGGAAAAAAAATCAGTTAAAGCTAGCAAAAGCAGAATTAAATTAAAATCATGATTTTAACTCTTAAATTCACATAAAATTTGAATATCAATATCAAGGGAAATAAATACTGATCAAAGTTACCTCCATTCCACCTAGGTAATTTTAAATAATTTCTTTTAATTCTATTCACAGACAAGTTCCACTGACAATTAGGAGTGGTATCAAGCGGCTTAGGTTATAAGAGTTAATAAAACACTATCATTTTTTTTAATAAACAATCCATTTTGCATTAAACACATTTTTAAAGACAAGGTTATAATAGATAATTTACTATCCAATAGTGCATTTGCTAAAAATATACAAACAATGAATGCATATTGCATCAAAGAATCCTATAGATAAGATGTAGCTAAAAGAATGGGCACTGATATTTTCCAAGGTTTTACCGAAAGAAATTAATGACTGATTGTATCTCAAAAGTATCTAAAATTGCTCGTTCAGTCTTCTACAGGTAAATCTCTTTAAATACAAAGAAAAATCAACATTTTCCCCCACAAATTAACTTATGTAGAAACTGTGGATGTTTTTATATTTTCCAAAGATGAAAATCTGAGCTATATGTCTATTTTTCTATGATCATCCTTTTATCAGGGTTAACACAAGTGGAGGAGGTCATTAATTATATAATGTCTCACTATACAATACACACCATAAATTAACAGCTCACATATACAGACACCATATTGTTTTCCATATAGTGAGTTTAAAGAATAAAATGGTAGAGATGGCTCAAAAATTGTTACATTTAATTGAGTTGAGAAAGAATAACTTACATATTTTCATTACACGTGTCTTGTTTTTCAAAAAGTGTCACATTTCTGTCAGCTCTGAAATGAAAAATAAATTAATAAAAATGATGCTCATTAAAATATTTAGCATAAAGTTGCAGAACTTTATGGTTCAAAATTTGAAAAAAAAAATAGTCAATGAAGCCTTTTATAGATCTGTAAAGTGGACAGAAAATAATTTTTTACCACATCAGCACAGAGATAAATTAAAACTAAAGACACAGGCTTCATTGAACCAAACATGATTATGAATAAAGAGATAAAAGAACAACTTATTTTTCTTTAAATATAACATCTGTTAACCCCTTTCAAGACTAAACTATAAGATGCTTAATGCCTAAATTTTTAAAAGGATATTTAAAAAAGAATACATTTGTCCCATTACACATTTATCCAGGGATATATTTGTCCCATTACACATTTATCCAGGGATATATTTGTCCCATTACACATTTATCCAGGGATATATTTGTCCCATTACACATTTATCCTGGGATATATTTGTCCCATTACACATTTATCCTGGGATATATTTGTCCCATTACACATTTATCCTAGGATATATTTGCCCCATTACACATTTATCCAGGGATATATTTGTCATATTACACATTTATCCTGGGATATATTTGTCCAGTAAACATGTTTTTTTTTAGACATTATCAAAAAATGCATATACGTTATTTAGTTGCCATTTTTGATCAGCCAGTGGCAAGATTTTAGTATCTTACCTCAATGTGTTTATGACATTGTCTGCAGTTTTAAAAGCTGGGAAAATCTTGTTTACGTTATTGTTTGGGACACGTACGTCCCAGTAGACTTCTAAAAGAGATCTACGGGACATACATATAGAAGCAGTCCTAGGAGTTTTGAAAGTGTTAAATTCTAAATAGTTGAATTATCTAATAATTTCAATGAATTAAGTTGAATTCTCTACCGGAATCAAGTGTCATTGCATTAGTAGTTTTAAGAGAGTGAAACAATGCAACAATTTATAAAAAATGCATTTTTCTCCATGTCAGTAGTAACACAACAATATTAATCCAGAATTTTTCAAAATAAATGGTCAGCATTAAGAGGAATTTTCAACTTTTTAAAGATACCATATTGATCTTGAGAATTCAGATAATATAAGGATAACAATGGTATTTTCCCTACTTTAAAACTTGGTACATATGAGCATTTCCCCCAGTTTACAACTAAATGCAATATATAATGAAATGGTACTGATAGTTATTATTCTTAATACAGTGATGGAGGTGACTTACACTTCACGGTAATAAATGACATAGCCAAGCATCTCCCGAGAATCGTCCATTTCAAATTTGTTCCACTTTAGAATAGCTAGAGTAGAAGTTGCCATGACAACTGTCAAATTTAGATTCTTTGTTTGACCTGAAACAGAATGAAGGATATAATAAAAAAACATGAATTTCTGGCAAGTCAACATCTACATGAGGCACATATAATTTCACTTATACACTAAGTAAGTGCACGCACAGAAACACATACACAGCATCCATATACTAGGTGCTACCCTAAAGTTTGAGGAATTTGAACAAAGCGTGTGAACTGAGTGAGGTACATTTTTTTGCCTATCTGCCATGCATGGAATCTTGGCAAAACTTCTTGGATCACTGTATACAATGTCCCATTGTATACAGTGATCCAAGGAAGGAGACGGTAGAAACTAGGTGTTAAGGTATGTAATTCTTTTCATAGCCAAATTTCTCAAACCTTTGGGTAGCATCCCATATACAAAACCAACACCATCAACAACAAGAATAACATAATAAAAATGATGCTGGTGAATACATGGGTAATATCAATAGTGAGAGAATAGGGACACTTACTAGGTTGGACAAGAAAGGAACTTAAACTGATGGAAGCTGCTCTAGAAAATAAAAAGTATAAAATACTCTGGGATTTTGAAATCCAGACCAACCACTCTATCCATTCAAGAAGACCAGATCTTCTTGTGAACAAAAAAATAAAGTCTACCAGATGAAAAAATAGAAAAATATCAGGACCTCACCCAAGAACTAAAAAATCTGTGGAACATGCCCATAATAATTGGAACCATCTTAAAAACACTAAAGGTGAGACTGAAGGAATCAGAGATTTGAAGAAGGTTTGAAACTGCTCAAACCACAGAATATTGAGGAAGGTGCTGAACATTTGAGATTTGCTGTCAGTCTCCACATATAACCACCAGACACCAGAGGTGAACATGTAAATACTTGAAAAATGATAATGAGGATGATATGCAAAGGCAATTAATGTGTATCTTGTGTATATATATTAATATATATTAGTACTGGCTTAACATTTCAGTTTCATATTTGACATACCCTATATGCCGGACTATAAGAATAATAGTTTACAAGTGTATTTGGAGGATTCATACTCACTGCAAAACATCCAAGCCCCATAACTGTCCATATCAAGCTTTTATAGACTGCCCCATAGTCATTATAGCAGCGCATTAGATGCAGTGTAATATCTGCATAGTTTTTAAAAAGAAATTAAATGTCAATCTTATATACCAGCATATACAATAACTTTCCTACATTAATCATTGTATCACTCATCTGACATGTTATCATGATTGTTTTTTATCCTTTTCTTAAATGTTTCTACATTCTACATGAAACCAAAGATACATATTGCAAAGATAATCAAGAAAGCAAACTAATTACTGGGAATGATCCACAGAACAATAACCTGTAAGAGTAAAATAAAACATTAATCAGACCACTATTAGATTATGGAGCAGCTATATGGAGTCCCCACCAGCAAACAGATATATAAAAAATAGAAAAGTACACAGGTGAGCTACTAAAATGATAAAAGAAATAAGAAACCTACCTTACAAAGAAAGACTTAGGAAATGTAATTTAATGTCACTTGAAAACCGAAGATATGACCTGATAGAAACTTAAGATAATGAAAAACATTGAAAATAAACATAGAAAAGGGGAGGGGAGAGAGACTGTATATGATCCAGTAGGATTTCTGCACCCCACATACTTTTTTGGTGACTTTCCCAACAAGGATTTGATCGGACAAAATAATACAACTTTGATCTCTTTCACTTAACATCCCAAATGAAAGAAACAGTTAAGAAACACTTACAAGGGATTCGGTCACCATTTGATGGAGAGATGTCACGATCTGTGTGTGCCGATATGTTTAGGTGTGTGTAGTTCATAAGTTGTCTGATCTTGTGTTGGCACAATCGACGATTGTCATGGAAAAAAACTTTCCCTCTTTTAATGACCAGTTCCCGCTCCACTTCAGGTCGGAACAGATTTTCCAAGTTTTCATTGTCTCTAACATACAAGGCATATCTAGAAGACAAACAAAAGGGAGAGAAAAATTAGACAAATAATGTTGAAGCTTTAATATATCAACAAAACTAGTAGAAATAATTATAATTAATAATTAAAAACAGGAAAAATTGAACTACATATTAGATTTGAACTTGTACTCTTATCCAAAGTTTGTGCCTCATAACATTTACCCATCATAACTGTTATGGAATAAACCTGCAAACAAACTTTCAGTTTCATATATTACAAACCAGAAAAATAATGGTATCTTAATGCCATTATGACTACTGCTACAGTAATCTCTGCTCTTCCCACTATTCACTTTAATAATATCACACTGCATAAATTGTCCTTTAACATACTCTTTAACACGATCAGCCCCAAATGATTATAATTAATGTTTTTGCTACTTTAACTGTTGAGCACCAAACAATGTTAATTATGTAACATTCTTTTTTTTTAAATGTGTCCCATGTCTTCATTTTGTCCTCCACACTGTGACTAATACCTACCTCTTGGTCTACACACGTCATCAAAAAGATTGGTGCTGAAGGTGTTAAATACAAATGTAGGTCAAGTGTTGAAAAACAGCTCTAAGTCAGATTAGCATAATTTTTTCTAATCCAATCAATAAATAGCATTTTCTGTAGCTGTTAAATCACATCAAAGGCATTAAAACTGCTAAATCATTTTTAATGTCACGTGTAGGAAAAATAATTCACTATTTTTGAATATGGTCTAGTTATACACACAATTAAGTTTTTAAAACATTGAATAAATTTATCAATTACAAATTCAAGAAATTAAAAAAGTCAAGCATTCTTGTTTTCCTAGCTTGTCAGAATCCATGACATGAATGAAAAATGTAATTACATTCACAAAAAAGTATAATGAAACATTGTGTTTAGCTGCTTGACACAGAGAACCAAGTCTTGTTGCTCAGCTCTTTTCCCACAAGGTAGAAGGGCATTGTTCTTTTCTTTTTTATAGCCGAAGATATCAGCCACACTTTAAAGGCTCTCTTCAAAAGTCCCAAGAAAAGGGGTGGCTCTGCCCAGAAAGGGGGTGGCTCTGCCCAGAAAAGCAGTGGCTCTCCTAATCAAGGGAAAGCCTCACCATTTACCAATAATAGGATGAAGCTAATGCCAAGTGCCTAACATTACACCCACCTCGTAAAGGAAGGTGGATTTGGTCAGTTTGCCTGAGTTGAGGAACACTGAACATCAGTATCAATCTTTGCAACTGACTAAACTAAGCAGGATACAGATAATCAAGGAACTGTGTCTTCCTATGCAGGACATACTGCTACCCACAAAAGAAAAATGCACAGTAGACCCTCCAATTGAGCAGACTCAAAATTTGTGGATTTTTTTTTTTCATCAATAAAGGGAAGCTACTCTCACGGACGTTTGATAAAAAAAAGCAATATCTTGCTCTGTAAATAAGAAGAAAAAGGTTCAATATATTGAAAAAGAGCTAAGAGCTAGATACAGACAGGGACTAAATGCATTTTAAAAAATAGCTAGATCTAGTGCCAAAAGGTCTATTTCTTGTGTATAACACAAAAAACTTTGTACCAAAATCTGAGCAAAAATAGGGTTGAGCTATACTTGAATGTATGCAGAAAATCTTTTTATATGTTGCTAAAATCAAGCTAATCTGTTGACAGAATTGGCGCAACGCCTTACTCCACCCCCACTAAGAAATATATTTGACTTATGCGGCTAACCAACTGTAAAAATGAACAGGTACAGTGGCAGGGGCTAAGGGTTGAAATCATTGACTGTAATATTTCATTTCCTTCCAGTGAAACACAAGCAACATGAATGCCCAAGAAATAACTAAAATAAACTAAAATAATTAAATTTGTAAAAAATAACTAAATTTAAAAACAATGGCTTCAAATTGAGAGCACAAGGTGTACAAAGGAAGATCCCTCTGTTTTTATTTTGTTGTATGTTATTTTTAACAGTTTCATTAAAATTAAAAACATCTTGGTTATTTACGTGACATGGATGCTGTTCAGTCAGTAGTCGTTCATATGTCTAAGGGAAAGTTGTTTTTTGAAGGAGGTCCGTAGAAAATGTATTTATTGAAAGGGGTTCCAGTTCTCCGAGTAGTTACAGTTTGAAGACCACTGGGAGCTAGATACCTCACGCTCACAACACGTCTCAGAAAATGTTTTAGAATAAAATATTTTGCAAATTTAATGCACAATTATCATTGTTATTTTTTTTAAATTTCAAAATTTTTTCGCCATTTAAATCAGTAAAATTAAAGAAAATACCAGATTGCATGAAAGAACCTAATTCGGCTACCCTGTCTGTTAGTGTTTACGCACTGTATAACGAATTCTCGTCTAATTTCTTCCTTCTATTTTCCCAATTCACTAAATAAATGTACAGTTACATTAGTCAGTTGTTTGTGTCTGTGTGCTAATTTCATAAATGTATGGCAAAGTGTGTGGTTTGTGGGCAGGGGAGAATTGAATCAAAAGGGGTGGACGATTCAAAGTTTCATTCCCCAAATCCATGTATGTTGCTAAAGGTCATATTAAATATTACTGTGTCTTCTGCTTATACTTTGTGGGCAGTTATAACATTATTGTTGCATTAATTTCCAAGTTATAGGCCAAAATTCAATGAAAATTGCCATGCCCACCCTTTTTTAACAGGATTGTTTTATTCTTCTGATAGCAAGACACTCAGTATCTGATCTACACTCATTGGCCAGTATGGTGAGCATTTTTTTCTCTATTTTTGATATTGTAACACTGTTCTAAGTTTCATATATTATGGTTATCCCACTATTTTTGACAAAACTAGTTAATGATAACACTCATAAGATGAAAGAGAAGGAATTAGACTTTTGGTTTTGTCCTTACTTGTCATTTTCAAGTGGTTCGCCATGAATAACCTTGAGATTCCTGAAGAAAGCTAATGATATTAATCCATCAGCATTTGAAATTTTGATGGAACCAAGAACTTCTTCAATCTGACCCAAACTTGCTTCCAATTCTCTAGCAACAAGGCCTGAAATACAAAAAAGAAACTCACATAGAAATATAATACAAAAAATGAAAAATGAAAAAAAAAAAAAATCTCACAAAACTACATCAAGAATCTTATGCACGTATGAGAAATATAAAGAACTAGATGAAATTAGTCAAATGGTATAGTGACAACAGGGAAAAGGTAAAGATGAATAAATGTTGCCTTTCACAAAAAAGGAATTTTGATATTAAGCACCAACTTAATACACAGTGAGTGATACTTGGCCAAATTCCACTACTCGGCCTGTTTGGGAACAATACCTGGCTCAATGGCCATGAGATCAGGTTGCCATTTGCGAAGGAATCACTGCAAGTAGCATCCCAAATAAATGGTTTGCCGGTTGCGAATGGGAAAAGAGTTATCCCGTCCTGGTGTTTACCATCTCCTCACTCTAGGCTCCAACAAGTTGGCGGTGGGGATAACAGCAGCCCATAGCAAATAAGGTAGTTATGGGAGAGCAGTTTGGACAAATGTTTATCAACCCATATTTTTCTGCCTACCATTGTGGAATGCAAGTGACAAGAGATTTTTGTCAAAATATCCATTGATGAAAATGAGCACCAGGGCTGAAGCGAATTCATACCTTTTCCAAGGGGGTTAGTGGAAAGTGAACATAAACTGCATCAGTAATTCAAACAGTTCGACAATTCCATTTTCTACATTGTTAACAACTCATAAAAATAACTGCCTAAAACAATATTGCCCTCTCCAATTCTAACTTACTAAATAAAGCAACAATTGTATTTACCAGTTAGATGTTCTAAGATAAGATCTCCACGTATTTCTGTACAATCCTTGAGACTCTGTACTAATGTGATACTATTGACAACTTTAGAGGCACAACCTGAAGAGAAAAGAAAAAGAAATCAGTTGATTGTTTTAATGTGTGCATGTATGTGTAACAAAAACATTGATGGACTAACATCACATGCAGGCAGTACAAAATAGAAAATGGAAAATATTAAAAAATTAAAAATTAAAGTAGAAAGTTAAATAAAACATAGAATTAAAGAATAACATTTAATATAATGAATAGATACCAAAAATTGATATTAACAAAACAAATAACAACTACTGATTTAAAATTTGTATTGTGTGGGCCAAAAACAGGCTAATTTAATGGGGTATGGTATGCCTCAAAATAGTTTCTGTCAAAGTGTACTTTGCAAAGCTTGCAGACCACATTGTTGTAGATTATGTTGTCTTTGTGGCTACAATATTTGCATGTTGATAGCAGGTTCTCAGGTGATCATATATAGTCACTTGCCCCATAAAGGGTTAACCCAACCATTCTCCATTAATCACAGATTGAACATTACAGGCAAACCCCACTATACGCTATTTCAATCAAAGCAAAATTAAGTTACCACAATAGGGAAAACTGCAACCATTTCCCGTTTTACATTTGTAATTATTCAATTACCACAAGATCTTTCTGGAAACTTTGGATAACTAGAGTTCAGTAACTTTCTGGAAACATTAAACTTTCGTGGCAAGAGGTTATTTCTAGCAATATGCAAGCAGTTGGGAAATCTTTTGCCCTATTATCCAAATTATATTCTTGGCTTAAGTCCCGCAGACAAAATTATTGAAGAGATAACAGCTATTGGAAGTAACATAGGTTTCGACGTGTTATGTTATAAAAAATTCTTTTTTAAATTCGCCCCACTTTGATGCTGTGTTTTACTCATGTAGCAACTTCTTATGCTTTAGCTTATTTGCACACAGACACATTTACGACCAACTGCTTTTTGGTCTTCATCTAATTTTTCCTATGATTCTTTCAAATCAACCATCCTGTACATTGAACACTGAATTATAGAAATGCTTACAGATCACAATA
>VCCN01000724.1:5682525-5694453 GCA_006491835.1 Architeuthis dux
ATATATACATATAAAAGATTTAGAGAAAAATAGAAGTTGGACAACACTCGAGGGCTACTAGGTGCAATATACCAATGAGGAAGGCTGAAGGACACATCAGCCAAATATCTTTATTATAATTCACGAATGTCTGTCCGTCCATCAGTATGTGACAAACCTACAGCAGTAACCACAGAATATAACCTCTTTAAATTTTCTGTGTGTACTAATCGGACCCCGGCATAAGTTTTTAGAAAATTAACTTTTGAAAATCATCCAGCAAAACATGTTTTTTTTTTATGTGAGAATGAGAGTGAGAGAGATTTACAATGTACTTTCACGATAAAATGAACACATTTTTTTGTGCCCCCGATTTCAGTTAAATCCACTGCGTGCTAATGAAAAACTGCTTAATCGCAGAGCGAGAGAGGACTTTGTATCGTTCATAGAGAGAGATATTCGGCTTAAATGCTTTATCTTGCTAAAAGTGGGTACTTTGGTGTCATTCACAGAGAGTAAGAAGAAGAATGTTTATTTTCTGTTAAGCAGTGTGTATGTACATTCAACATCTTTCAGAGATCGTAAAAAAAAAAACCTAAAAATCACAAATATCACTTTTAAAAAAAATTAAATTAAACACTGATATCCATATCTATTTCATTAAATTTCTTTTGGACAACAATTTAACCCGTTAAGGCAGGTATTCAGCTAGTTGTGGTAAAAACAACAAAGATAAAGATAATTGTTCAAATAATTAATAGAGTAATGACAATGCTTCATCTCAGAATTTCAGGTAATGGTTCATGTGTAGCTAGAAAAGTGTGCTAGAAATTTTGAAACTGGATATCTTTATATAGTGAGGAGTACCACAAGGTTCGATGATATTTTGATGAACAGAAATCCAATTTTAGAATCACTAGGGAACCTTGTATAAAATGAGGTACAAGAGAAAAAAATCCAAACACTTGAATTTGAAGAAAATAGCACCAAACGCAAGCAGCAACAATATTAAAAATGAACTGAGAAATTAGATGCAAGAAACTGTTAAGATGACCGTAACGTAGTAAGTGTATGTATGAAATATTATCAGTTACATTTTGCAGGATCAATTCACATACACAGAAATATGCATACATATAAATAAAATAAACAAATAGAATATGTGCAAAACACACTCTCGCACAACTACACAAATATAAAAACAAGTCAGGTTAGTCACTCAATAAAAACCATCACATGACCAACGTCTTTTGGCAGCATGCCATATTGGGAGTGATCAATTAAAAAAATTGGGAAAAGGGATGATCAATGATACTTATTTTGTTGGATCAATAAAGTCTGAATTTTCAGAAAAACAAACATGAATGCTACCAGACACAAAGTAAGGGACCAATTTAGCATATACCTACATTGTAAATTGAACCCTCCCCCATATAACTTATGTTGTGGGAGTTTAAAAAAAACAAAAAAAAAACAGTTTTTTTCTAGAAATAAGAAGGAGTACATCAAATTTTCAGCCCTCTAACTTCATTGGTGTGGCCTGTATGCATGACACATACATACACAGATAGTCAGCCAGCCAGAATCATTTAAAAACTGAAGAAACTTATGTTGTCTATTTTGGTTGACTGTTTCTAAGATGTTCACACAGACACACGTCCTTCACAAACACAAATATACACACAAACACTTGTAATTAACTTTCTAACTAGAATCGTTCAATGTACCCAGTCACACCATCCAAATTCACCCTACTGAACAATTATGAAATGACCACTTCAACACTAATCTAGAATGTATTGAAATCATTTCTAAAAGCTAGAGGGAAATATCTGTCAGTTTCATATCAGGAATATTTTGTAGTGGAGCATATTCTTTCCAAAACTTTCTTTCTCAAAGAAAATTTTCTTGGTAAAACTAATGGTTTAGCATATATCTTACTTAATCTAGATTCTGAGAAAGTATTTTAAGTTCTTTCTACTGCTGTACTAGATTAGGCAACAGCAACAGATATTGTTTGTAATCTCAATTCCTTGAAAAAAATATTCTTTTAGCCTATTTTACTTACATTTTAACTATTGCAATAACTTCTGAATTAGAATTGACTTGTTTGATCTTGAAAATCTTAACTGAGCAAAGCTTTGCAACTCTGGGTACTGGAAAATTAGTGTTGTACTAGGATTAAATTTCTTTAACTATAAAAGACACAAAATATTTGATAGCTTAGAATTAATTCAATTAATAAATAAATATTTTAAATATATATAATTCAACTAGATTTTTCATTTTGTCCATTTGACATGAATCTAAAACAGAAAACTTTGAAGAAAATAGATTCTAGCCAGCAAATGTATACAACTAGCCTCAACCACATCCCCCAAATCATATTTTTGGGTATCCTTTCTGGTGTGAAAAGCAGAAAGAAAAAGGCTAGAAAAAGGAGTAAAGAGTCATTTTTAGTTCCCAACACTTAATTACTTCTTATGTAGTTCCCATATAAAATAACGAGCTTAATACACAAAACAAATCTAATTCAAATAAACTAAAAAGAAAAGGTTTATTATTATTAACCTAAAAAAATTAATAAAATTCCTATGTGGAATAATACACAAAAAAGCAATGCTAAACAAGTCTAAATAATTATAATTTTTTTTATTCTTATGCAATTGTCTTTGGTAATCTCAATACAATCTTATAGTTGGACTTTTGTTGGACTTATTAATGAACATAATACGAAAAAAATTAATTTCTATATAATATAATGATCATACTGTACAAATAAAACATTTGTTTCCTATATCAAATTTTAAAATTTATATTCCTATGTAACAAAACTTCCTAAAAATATCTTGCAGTGAATGTGGTTTTTGGCACTGAACTTCATTGACCAATGCGTCATAGGAGAGTGGGATGATATTGCTGTTCGTAAACGATCATCAGTAAGACAAGATCTGTATTTTGATTTTATGATATCCAAAGATGAAAACAGTGATTTGCAAAAGTAGATGGATCTGAAAAGCGATTTTATCTTGTATGCTGCTCTTTTTAAGAAAGGAAATTTTTCTCTTACAACCAAACTCCAAAAGTTCTCGTCTGTTACAAATAATTTTAGCACAATGTCATTCTGCAGTTCCAAATCTTCAGTTTTACTTGTGTGAGTCTTCCAATGACTATAGTTATCAGAGTTTGAAATTAATGTTGTCCCGGGGACGGTGTTGCAAAGGTGCTGTTCTAATAGAGTTTCTTAATAACTACATTCATTATGTGTGGAAGTACTTTATCACACAAAACTTCTTGGTGAATAATATAATGTAAAGTTTGGAAAGCATCCTTCATTACTATCAACCATTGCTGGTGCCCGATCAGCGGTTATCGCAGATAGCTTGTACAGAGGCATGACTTTGTATACATTTTGAATATGTTATAGATATCTTCATCTATTGTTCGCCCTTTCACAGGCAATATTCTCAGTGAAGTCACTAAATACCATTCTTACCATAACTGCCAACTGTGCTGTATCTGATATATCTGTTGACATTAATGGTAGCCAATTTGTAGCGGGCACACACAAAAGGGTCGGCAGGTGCCATGGCACACGTGGGCACAAGGTTGAAAACCTCTGATCTATGGTATGTATCTTTTTCCTTTTTAAGATGACTTACAAAAACTGTTAAAAGGAAGGCATCAGAAATGTTGTTTTAAAAATAGACGAAACAGCCATATAGGGTGCTCCATTCACAAAAAGTTATATATTAAAACCGAGGTTACTACATGGGTATTCAAGATACAACAGTTTAATCTAAGTTTTGTGAATCCTAAATTTTACTAAACTAAATTAACCTAACATTACCTTTGGCCCATAATCCTTTCGAGACTCCTGGGACATATATATCCTGTACATCTTTTCTAGAAGTCGAAAAGTAACCATGAAAAACAATAAAAGTTTACTAGGGACAAATGTATCTCATCATGATTTTGGTTCTTTACAATATGTAAAATTATAAATTTAATAAAAGAATAGTTTTCTTTAACCATTAAATAAAAATTAAAATGTTTTGGGCCTTTTTTATACACTTTTAAAAATTCATGCATTCAGCACCTTAACAGGTTATTAGTCTTGAAAGGGTTAAGTAATTCATTTATTACACCAAACTTCAGTTATTCCATTTTTCCTTGGTCCTCACAAGATGATTAGTGTCCTTCAGTCATTACATAATAACCTTACAATAAAGAGTTATTGTGAGGTTGTAGCTATAATATGGTAGCATATATCTCCTTCCAGGTAGCTGATCGTAGCCAGGCTCTAATCTATTAAAATTTGGTAATCGGAGGAGAAGTAGTATATGCAAAATTTTACACACACTGCCAAAAAAGGGTTTTAAACTTTGGCAAAATGATGGCCATATAGGTTACATTATGTTTTATACATAATTAAAATCTATCTCCAATTAGAAAAAGAAAAATAATTAACAAACTAGAATGTTAGATTTCAAACCTCTTTGTAAGCTTTGGGACACCCTATATAACATTTTTTTTATCTAATACATTAAAAAAAAAAAAAGAAGATTTTGGAACATGTGTAACACAAACAAAAATGAAAAATGTAAAGCTACAATGTATTCCACTGACCCAACCACTAGAAAAAATCCCTTTTTATTATCTATATTGCATGCTAGACTAGTCACCATTCATTAGTGAACAAAATGAAAAGAGAGAATGGAAAAAATTAAAATGTTTGGAGGATTGGCAGACAAAAACTTCCACCTGACATTCAAAAGAAAAGGCGTTTAAGGGCAGAATAAAACTATGAATTAAAAATAAACTAGACAGACAAGATTATTTGCTTGAGTAAACATTACCATTATATAGCTTAATTAACCTGTTTTGCTTTGACATGTGTAAGTTTGGACTAATCCTAGAGCTTCCAGGTAGCTGATAGTAGCCAGGCTCTCAACCTATTAAAATTTGGTAATCAGATGAGAAGTAGTATACTTAAAATTTTACTTACACACACACATACACATACACAAAGGGTTTTAAAAATCTGGCCATATAGGTTACATTATATTGAAATGGTTCTTCGGACGATTGAACTCCTTGTTATTTGTGTTGTAAACACAACGTTTCGGCCGAGGCATTCTTCGGCCTCCTTCAGGTGTAAAATCTGAGTGCTATAAGGGCTACTCCCCTTTAAACATAATTAAAACACGGATTTTACAACTGAAGAAGGCCGAAGAATGGATCGGCCGAAACGTCGTGTTTACAACAAAAATAACAAGAAGGAGTCCAATCGTCCGAAGAACCATTTCAATATTAATGACCCTTCTCAAAACTACAGAAAAGGTTACATTATGTTTTAAACATAATTAAAATCAATCTCCAATTAGAAAAAGAAAAATAAGTAACAAACAAGAATGTTAGATTTCAAACCTCTTTGTGAGCTTTGGGATATAAAAATAAACAGTCATTACATAATAACCTTTGTATATAAGCACTATCCAGAAAGTCTTCATATAAACTAACACCATGATGCATGACTTATGGGACACCCTGTATGATGCATGACTTATGGGACACCCTGTATGATGCATGACTTATGGGACACCCTGTATGATGCATGACTTATGGGACACCCTGTATAATACATGTATGGGAGGGGCCATACAGTGAGCACCATACAGAGAAAGAAAAGCCAAAACATGAATAGAATTATTTGGATTCACTCTTTCTTGCTGAAATACATCATAAAATATAAAAATACAAGGCCTGTCCAGAAAGTATCCAGCCATTTAATATCAACAGAAAAGTAACCTACCCAGGGCAATGGCACCTTAGTCCCCTTCAAAATACTCCCCTTGGGACCTTACACACTTATCCCATCAGCTCTTCCATTTTTCAATAATTTCTTTTAAACATAAAAATACGAGGCCTGTCCAGCCATTTGATATACACACATATGGTAGAAGTAAATAGAAGTAGATTAAATATCAGAAAATTCTTTTTTAGTAATAGAGTGGTGGGACTATGGAATAGATTACCAGAATATTTAGCGCTATGAACAGATGTAAATGATTTCAAAAAGAATTATGTTTATTATACCACCGCAAAGGTTTAAGGCCCTAGATTCTGTGTAAATATGACTGCTATGATGTGTGCTTGTATATACAATTTGTATACTTTCTTTTCACACTAAAATAAATATTCTAATATTAAAGAAAAACTAACCTACCCAGGGCAATGGCACCTTAGTCCCCCTCAAAATACCCCCCTGGGACCTCACACACTTATCCCATCCTCTCTTCCACTTTTCAAAACAGTCTGCAAAGACCTCTTTCGGGATTGCCATCACCTGCTTCATCGTGTTCTCCTTAATCTCGTTCATGGTCTGAAATCTCTTTGGGGAAAAGCTAGAACTTACAGGGGGGGGGGTGCTGACAGATCTGGGTGATGTGATGTGATGTTTTGACAAAAAACCCTGCACGAGACGTGAAGAATGACTCATTTGGACATTATGAATTCAACGGTCACACAGTACACAAACTCACTCCGTGGCATCTCACTGCCAGCTGAGTAACCTCATGGGAATGTGTCTGTTCATGCATTTGCAGTAAGGTTCTCTCTGATTGTTTGCCAAGTTACACCAAGGCCATCTCTAGATATTCAAAATAGCTTGATACTTTCTAGACTGATCACATATAAACTAACACCATGATACACGACTTATGAGACTCCCTGTATAAATACATGTATGGGGTCCATGTCCCTAAGAGAGATAGAAAGAGAGAGAGAAATACCTTGCTCAATTACCATCTAGTTTGGGTAAATGAATATTCAATTAAAAAAATTAAAAGATCAACAACTAGTGAGATAAAATTCTCATCATTATTGGCAAATTATGATAACTTCAGAGAAATTAAACAACCTGTCAGCCATGGGTCATGGTCCAACTACTCTAACAATAATGTGAGTTAAAAACTAGGTTGTCTGCCCATACAAAATATATTATGTCATTTGAGCAAGGTTAAATCAAAAACATGTTTATCATGTTGAAAATAATATGAATAGAGCTTTTTGGTTCGCAAACATTCGAATAATCACATAACTGATTCGTATTGGTTCAAAATATTGCTGCTTGCTGGGAAGCTTTTTATTTGACTTGAATGAGCAATTATAATTTTCAATTGAGCATACAACCTATCCTACTGCACACACATACTTTGTTTTGCAACTGTTCATTTAAGAATGTTTGTTGCTTAAATACTGAACTGATAAATATTTTTATACATTATATAAATGATTCAAGGAAAATCTCCCCCTGGAAAAAAATCCCCCAACTTATGAAATACGTTATATTTGCTTATACCGCTTTCAAACAACTAAACAATCAAGCAGTTATTAATTACAAGTGGAATCCTTTAAAATGATATAACAACAATTTTGTAATAGAAAACATGTTAAATAATGTCTGAAGTCCCAAACTACAAGTTAGCTTCATCTCTATAAGACACTTTTCGGTCAGTCGGTCAGTGCCTAATATGTTAAATATAAATCTTTGCAGCTGTATCATGTTGGTCCAGACCTTCAGGTGAACCACCTTCCTCCAGCTACTAATACCATAACTAGTAATGCTAAATATCAATTTTTTCTAACTGTATCATGTTGGATTGATATGAAAATTGGTCCAGACCTTCGGGTGAATTATCCTCATCTTCTTCCTCCTCCTCCTCCTACTACTACTACTACTACTACTATTACCACCACCATGGATGGTGGACGCATCATTGAACTTATGGTTCTTGTTATTACTGCTAATAGCTTATAGTCTTAGTTTTTAAATATGCATATCAATAAATGTTCAGACATTTTGTTTATATTACTGCTAATTTTTGCTCAAGAAACAGTATATTGATTTTTTTTTCATTTCTCTTGATTAAGGTATATGATATAAATTTCCTTAAAGATTTTCTGCCACAACTGAGTCTGGTGTATACTTTTATTACTTAAATATGTAGGCTGATATATTTATTTAGATTACATTTTTTGTGGGAGAGGGGCAATTACAATTTTTTAAAACTTTAAAACAAGTAAAAGAGGGGCTCATAGTCATAAAAAGGTTGGGAAACACTGCTCTACACCCTTGGCGGCTTTAATTTTTCCATTGGGGATATTTTCCTGCCTCAATATAAATGTGTATAAAAGAGCAGAAAACAAACTTAGAATAGCACAGAGAGCCATGGAAAGAGCAATGCTAGGGGTAACGCTAAGAGATAGAAAAAGATCAACATGGATCAGAGAAAAGACTAGAGTAAAGGATATTATACAACTAATTAAACAACAAAAGTGGAGATGGGCCGGCCATCTAGCGAGAAGAGATGACAATAGATGGGGGAAAAGATTAACAGATTGGTGCCCATGGGATAGTAAAAGAAGTAGGAAACGGCCAGACACAAGATGGAGGGACGAGATAGAAAAGTTTGCCGGTAAGACTTGGCAGAGATTAGCACAAGATAGGTTGTCATGGAGGGAGATGGGAAAGGCCTTCGTCCAGCAGTGGACTTATAACGGCTGATGATGATTACTGCTTGGTAAAGCAACTACTGCAACAAAGATTTAGCTGTTGGCTTTTCTAACTTATTTTTCTATTATAGCATGTCTGCAGAGTAAATCAACCGAAAGTGACTATAGTCAGTTGTTTCATCCTTTTTATTACAAAGAATAGAAATCAGCCTTAAAGTTGAATTAGAATAAACTTGATTACTACTACCCCTGGCAAAAATGATGGAATCAGCCCACTTAGAAGATGTTCACCCAATTTTATTCTACTTCACAGCAAATAAACAAATGACAGATATGACACAAAACAATTTTTGCTTAACAGCTGAACATTCTGGCTTCATGAAATATACCTCAACCAAATTAGATTAAATTATTTAAATTAATGGCATATTTTTTCCGGATCAAGTAGAGGGGGAGAAAAAAAAAAAAAAAAAAAAAAAAAAAAAAAACACAATTAGTACTTTGTTGCTCCTCTGCAGGAATTTATGATGGCCTGAATTCTTTCAGGCATGGACTTCACTAATGAAAAGCAATATTCTCCATCAAGCTGGTTCCAACTTTTTCAAATAGTGTTTGACAGATCAGCTGTAAGATTCATAAATTATATGTGCAAATGTATCTCTTGTGAATAGGTAGGAAATTTATATACATCTCTATAAGCACATAATATACCAACACACACCAATAAAGCAGGCAGAGATTTGAAAGACCTGCTTTGATTCTCTCAAATTGAAATTTAACACAAATATGATTTACTGAGTTTATTGCAAAATGGCCCCACAGCATTTTTGTTTTGCTCTCAACATATTAAATTTGCTGGCCCCTGTTAAGTATTTTGCTCAAGCACTTAATCTCTTCTCAGTCAAGCATCATGGCATGTCAACAACAAAACATTTGTTGTCAAGATATCTAGAAATGGGACAAAGAGCACAGGAAGAAGTGGATTCATATCTTTCCCAAGTGCTAAGTGGACACAAGCAGTCGCAGCCAAAAATTCAAAGTAACTTTTATATTTCATTATTCATTTTTTGAATAGTTCTTTTCTTATTATTTTCATCTTTATCATTGCATTTTAGTGCAACAGTCATTTACTGATTTGGTCAGAGAGACCCATCAGATATACTTCATGTTCCTAAGAATTACAATAAACCAATACAGAACAAATAGAAAGCACTGTATTAAACATTGTGATAACATTTTCACATTTTTATTATTTAATTTAAAGATTACTTGATTAAAAATCCATGATCAAAAGGATGTACAAAACACTCCTGGAAAGCAACACATGTAGAATACAGGTATACATTGATTAGTGCGGTTAATCTGTTCCAAAATTTTCTAATTATTCAAAACTGCACTGTTTAAGGTCTTATTATAATTTAATGTGTTTATTTTTTCAGCTTATACTTAGTTACATAAATTTGTGCAGCAAATATAACCGTACTACATCAAAAGCCACACCAATCAAAACCATACTAATCAAGGTATTCCTGTATAACATCTTTGCTTTAATGCTCCCTGTTTCTGAATACAAAGTTCATTGAATCAAAAATATTTAATATGTTACTACTCTACACTGCAAGGGCAGGTCTTCAACAACCAAGCAGCAGCTCAAAACGCCCTCAAAGAATTCATTGGTTCCAGGAACAAATGGAGTTATTTCTAGTTGGCAAAAATGTGTAGATTCTAAAGGTTCTTATTTAAAGCTGATGGTGAAAAACCAAAAATATTTTTGCACCAACCTAATAGAAGGTGGGTGGAGGTGTTTAATTTTCATTTTCTGCATTAGCCCAAATAAATTTCTGAGTCGTGTTTTAATCTAATCATAAAGCTGGTTGGGTTTTGTTTTTGAATTTGACTAATTTTTGCAACATGTTGAGGTGGAAACCAACTGCCAATTCTAGCATGACTCGTGCAAAATAATTATAGCATTTGTCATTTGGTGTTGAATACTTTCAACTACTCTCCTTTTTCTTGCCTTTTTTTTCTCTCCCCATAATCTAGTTAATTTCAATAAAAATGATTTAGTGAAAGCCACCATCGTTGTGCCCTAAGCTCTGTTGTATCTGGGCTGAGGAAATAAGAATATTATTTGATGAGAGAAGGAGATTATTAAAACGAAACTTGAGTAGCAAGTGTTTAAAAGGAGAAAAACATTTGGTATTTGTAACTAAACTACTTTGCAGCTGTTGTTTTGTTGATCAAAACATATTGTGACAAGAGACTTGGTTGACTTTTTCCATGCATCAATTTAATATTATTATTGACAATAGCAAAATTAACATCATGGCAAGTTTTAACTCAGTACTTGATAGTTATTTATTAAGCATAGATCACAATAGTGGGGCATCTGTGAGGCACAAGTTCACAACGCGTAGTGTCCAACTCAGTACTTTAGCACTGTTGTCAAACTCTAGTCCGATTTGGAGTTGACTTTGTTTTCCGACTGTACCAAGAACAATCCTCACCAAATCTAGGGGAGAAAACACTTGTTTGTCTGTCACGTTATATCGAACCTATATATAAAATAACCATTCCCTATCGTGATTTGAAATCACGACTATGTGATTGGAAGGCTCTTACCAAATGAGCTTTAAAAAAAATGGTTTTTCACTGCAAACTTTTGCACTCACCTAATAAAATACTTATTTCTCTTGAAAGAAAATTAATTTTTATAAGAAATTATCTTTAAGAGATGTTTCTATGTTTAAAATATTTGGCTTTGTAATTTCTGTTTGTAGTTATGATAAAGAAAATTAATTCAAGTTGCTGAGGTCGTGCTTATCTCCTTTCTTGTGGAGTAGGATTACTATTCCTAGACTTTCTCTTACACATTGTGTGAATAGCTGTGCTAGTTGTTTATGCAAGATTTCTCCTGCATCTTCTAGAAGATCTGTTATGCCATCTTTACCTGGGGCTTTTATGAGTTATTTTTCTTTAAAAATCATCTCAGTGAAATTCAAATATATCCGTGAATGTTGGTTGGTTAACTACTGGTATTATAGAATCTAAAGTAACCAAACTGAACATTTTGAGAGATGTTCACTAATTTCTTTTTTACTCTTGCATAGTTTATCAAAGGAATGAAACCTGACCCGTTTCATGTTTAGTGAATGGCATTCATGTTTAGTTTACCACAGAGTAGGATATTTGTTTACTTGAGCATGGTGTATAGAGTTTATCTTTGATTCTAGGAGATATATACACAAATCAAAAGTAGTATAACTTATCATAATTAATAAGTTTTATGAAGATTTTTTAATGTAACTTACATAGTATGAAATCTATTCAAAACAGATCAAATCCTTTCTATATAATGAATAGTGAGATTTCTTTCTGCTTGTTTATCTCTCTGTAATGCATAATAAAAGTAAGATAAAATTTATATTTTGC
>VCCN01000724.1:5775991-5800945 GCA_006491835.1 Architeuthis dux
TTGTGTTTGTCCATTTTGTGCATCTGTAATGGCTTTCTTCAATCGTAAATTTTTGGTGCTTCTGGATTGATGGTTTTAGAGGACAGTAGACGCAGAGGTGCCAAACGTATTTTTAAATAAAATTTTCCTCAATTCATTAAGTAAATTTAAAGCCCCAAAATAGCCCATTTAATGAAGAAAAAAATATGAAACAATAAGTAGCCCAAAATTAAATAGTCAATTATAATGCCAGACATATCGTTTTTGTTTACATCTTGAAGTGTGGATGTCTAATTTGTGAATTTTGGATGGGAGAATTGCACATTTAACAGTTACACACTATTTTATATATGTATATATTTTTTTTTTTACACCTTGGTTGCCTTGAAGCACACCTAGCTATTTCTTGAGGTGTACCAGTGTGCCCGGGAGCACTGTTTGAGAACCACTGATATAAGGCTTCAGTAGACACCCGCTCGTCATAATACCAGTCCAGTGGATGCAGTGTAATATTTGTTTATCTGTTTTTTAAATGTTGTCATTACTCAGCCATACTTCAAATACCAGAGTGTACATTTTAACAATGACTCTTTGAAAGTAAACTAAAAAATAAAATTTAATGATATCAATAAAAACTCAACCGAGATTTTTAAAATTACAAAAACCAGACATGTATTTGACAGAGATTCACTGTTAGTTTTTAATGCGGTGGCACTAATGAGAAAGACATAAATGGAAATGTCTAAACTGCCATCACAGATAAGTATTCTCTATTCAGAATAAAATAACATGTTAACACCCTCAGAGCTTGACACAATGTATAATTGAAAGAAATAAAGCAGCGTCTTGTTTAGACCAAGTTTATCTTAGTATTTTATTTTAGTTAACTTAGCATATAAAGCAATGTTGTCGATTTAGCGCATTTCGTGTTAGAGTCAGTGCGTTTCTTGTTTTGGAAATGCAAAAAACGCTAAATTAGCGTATTTGCGCATAAAATATTTTTGTTGTTTTTGGACACTTTCTGGCTATCTTTGACCATTTTTAGTGTCTTTTTGGTGGGTTTTGGCCATTTTTTACTATTTAAAAAACATTTAGCACTTTTTGGCAATCAAATTAGCACGAAAATCTTTTTTTTTAATGAATAATTCAATACTCTAATTTAAATATTCACACTTATGTTATGGGGTTTCTATAGGCCCCTAGTGTCAAAATAAGTAGGTGACCTGGAACCCACAGGGAAAGAGAAGAGGGGATGGCGCAGAGAAACTGAGGCAGAGATGAAGAGAGGTGGACACTTCTGGAGGGATCTAGAGAAGACTGCCCAGAGCTGAGTGTGCTGGTGGAGCGTTGTTGATGACCTAGGCTCCTCATGGGGCCATAGGGCTTAAGTCAAGTCAGTCACGCAAACAACCATAATAGTAATGATTACAATTAGCTATCCAGGATTTTATAAGATCCCAATAATGAAAATGTTTTAATCACATTTCAAAGAAGGTACATGAATCAAGTTTAGACTAGGGACCACATTGTGAAAATTATTTGGCTTTTAACTTGGGTTGTGTTTTTGAGTGTTTTCTGTTACCTGGTGTTAAAAATGACAACATGTAGTAACTAGAAAGCACTCATAGAATGTCCCTAAAAATTGCAATAAAATCGGTTCATATATAGCTACGATTGAGGGGAGGTAACTGAAAAAAAAAGAATTCCTTGATCCACCCCAAAATTCAATTAATTCTTCCTTAGCCCATGGCCCATCCTTCCACAAAATGCCATTGAGAACTTTTGGAGATATTGCGTGGACAAACATGAGTGAATATATAAATGTATGTGAAAAAAAGGAAAAATATCTCTCAATGAAAATAAAATAACTGGATCCGCTCCAACATTTAACCAATTCTTACTTACTCCATGAGAAAATTTTATTGAAATTCATTGAGAACTTTCAGAGATATTGTGTGGACAGACAAACATGAGTGAATACATATACCAACTTCATTGGCTGAGGTAAAAAAATATCTTGAATTAAGTGATTATTCAATGAAATCTTCTGTCAGTCCAAAACTACATAAAAAGGTAAGTCAATGCTTAAAGATTACCATTTCATTCTCAACAAAACTAAGTAACGATGATAAAACATTTTCTCAGATGTATAAACATAGCAATTTTTTGTTGCCTGTAGAAACTGAAACTGATCAGTAGTGTATGTTCATAAAAAAGATTATCACTTTCTTTTTTAAATCAATTTCATTTAAACGTCTTAGATAATTTCAATATGCTTTAAGGTTATAGAAATTTATTTTTACTATTACTATAACCTCATAGTTGTTTTAATACACCTTTCCAAGCCAGAACAATCATTAACAAATGGCTGCCCATTGACCAAGTTTGATGACATATTTCTGTTGATCTCAAACATAATGGAACTTCACGAGTGGTCATTTCCATATAATCCAGCTTTTGTTTCTTACACATCCAGTTTGTATTTAATCTTATACCTCTTTGTTTTATATTTCCTTTGTTAATTCATTACAGAATGACAATATTTAGCTTTGATTTTTTGTTCAAACTTGTTGATACAGAGGCGATACAATGGCCAATGAGGATTTTCAAAGTTCTGAAAATCATTGTCCTGTGACCCTAGTCCAGCAAGCTCAGGATTTGTCCTGAGATCAAAGTTGAGCATTCCCAAGATTCGTTCTGTGACTATGTCGAGCCTGCTGTAATGTCCTCGTGACATTAGTCGCAGGAACAAGGGAGATTTTTTTAGAATTGCTCGCATGTACACATGCAGGACCTCACACTAAAAAAACGACTGTGTATCAAATCTGCCCTCGTGGGGAGGCAAATAAACAATGCAATGTTTCTCACCAAACTAAAAACTTTTCCATACTATTTTATTATTATAGCTTTTTACAAGTACAAGACTGACTACTATCAGGGACACTGAGAAGAGAAAAGCAAGATGTTGAAGACCTAGGCCTGCTACAACAATATTAGTTATTGAATTATTTAATCCTATTCACTCCGGCTGGGACCTAAAGCCACAATCATGCCATGTCATTGAACCTTTTTTTGATCTTAGACCTGTGTTTCACTCCATGTGAGAACACTCTCTTCCAGTTCCGTCATCATTAATCCTCAACCAGGTGGTCTTTAGCCAGCCTCCCTCTTAAGGCAACTTTTGGTATTTTTTCAATGGGCATCCTCAGGACATGACCAAGCCATTTTAACCTACATTTCCTAATCTTAAGGGACATATTCCTACTGTCCGTCTTCATTTACAGTTCCCGATTAGAGATCTTGTTAGGTCAGTATATATTACAGATCTTTCATAGGCAGCTATTGTGAAAGACTATGACCGTTTTCATGTCTTTCTTCGTAACTCTTCAGCACTCAGAGCCATACAAAAGGACAGCTGTAACTTTGCTGTTGTAAAGCCTAATCTTAGTTTTGAGGCTGTATAGCTAAGACTTCCAGATGTTACGTAGTCAACTAAAAGCATCTCTCTTTTTGTAAAGATAGGCCTTGATGTCTTTTTAGGCGCCATTGTCACTGCTCATGAGGCTTCCAAGGTATGTGAAATCTTCAATGCACTCCAAAGCCACTCCATCGATGATGATTGGGGGTACTGTTGGAACATTGATGCACATCACCAGGGTCTATTTCTGGTTGATGTGCAGACCAGTTCACTTTGCATAATTGCTTAGCGGGTCAGACTTTTCCTTGAGATGGGTAATAGTGGATGACATTATTAGCTATAATATAACTCGATCAAACATTGTCTGAAATTCTGAGATGAAGCAGTCATTATTACATGAAATATTCAAACTGGAATCTTTGTTGCTTTTATCACACTTCAGGTGATGTTTTTAGGGCTTCTTCAAGTGTAACATCTGGTAATTCTTAAAAGAAATTAATTTAAAGAAATAAAAACACTTGAGGAAGGCTGAAAAATGCATCAGCCAAAACATTATGATAAAAACAAGAAAGATGAGGGTGCTAGTCAAAATAATACAATAACTTAATACCATAAATTTGTATAATTGAAAGAAAGATTTCTTCTTCAAACCTAGATTTATAGTTCAAATCCTGCAGTCACTATATCTTCCACCATTTTAAAACTTTCATCTGTAACGAGTTATGTGTATTTGTGTTGGAGAAAGCAGATGAAGTAGTGCAAGTGGCTGTAGTTAACAGGCTTGGACTGGTTGCTAATCTCTATCAAGTCAGCCCATTGTGAATGAACTGACTGGTACAGATAAGGCCACCAGTTGAATCTAGGTACCCACTTGCTTTTTGCTATAGGACAAAAAACTGATCATGCAAAGAAAGCATGAACAGAAGGTGGAGACGTGGTAACTAGGAAGGACACAGAGATAAAACTTTAGTGGTTAGAAACTGTCAACCAAAACTGTCTCCATATGTTTCTTCAGTTTTCTGGCTGCCTGGCTATGTATGTATCACATGTACAGGCCACACCAATAGAGCTAGAGGGCTGAAATTTAAAACATTTACTCCTTATTATATCTAGAAGAGATTTGTTTTTGTTTACCCCCCCCCTCCAACAGGTTTTTAGTGGGGGGTTCAATTTGCAAGGTACGTTTATGCTAAATAGATCCCTTAGTTTGTGTAACAATTTTTTTGTTGAAAATTCAGACTTTAGTAATCACTGCCAAACAAAAGGTGAGAGAAGTAACTTATTCATTGATCACCCCCAACATGGCATACTGCCTAAATACATTGGTCAAGTGACAGTTTCTATTGAGTGACTAACCGGACCTGTTTTTAATTTAGTTCAAATTTGAATGAACGATGAAAATTATCTGATATGGGAGTCCCTGCACACTTTACTGCCTTTTAGTTTTATTTAATATTTACATCTTCATGCACAGTAGAGCAATATACTTACATCTGATTTGAGTGGCCCGAAACAGATTCCATGGAAAAATTACTTAAAAAGAAAAAACTATATTCTCCCAACGAACCTACCTGCAAAATTTTGACAAGATCTGTTAACCAACATGAATTATGTACTTATAGAAATATTTACTTTAATTCATGGCATCAGAAATGTACCTAAATTTTGATTTCTTAAATTTAAAAAATAAAATCAAAATAAATATATAAGATAAAAATAAACAAATAAAAGTAACACAAAAGGCATCTAAAATATAAGGTAACATTTTAAAATTTATTTCTATATTAGAAAAGAATTCTTTGATGCCAGAAAAGACAGTAAATATGATTCTCGATCTGACAAAACCAACCTTTTGTTGATTCTTACAGATAAGACAGAACTATTTCATATGCCTCATGATTAAGACAAAAAATAAATAAGAAAGAAACAGTAAATACCCTTTTTATATAAAAAAATCTCTATTATTCACCAACAAAGTAAGATATTACAAGCAAATAGATATTGACTACAAGTGGTGTATAACAGCACATATAGCCTGAAAAAATCCAAGCGTTACCCAGAACTGCTTGCAAGCACAAGTTCAAAATCAATAAGGTGATGAGAAACTGAATGTCTCCAAGCAGCTATAAATAACTTGTTTATCAGTTGCCTGGTGCCATAGATAGCCACTACAGTCACACAATACAGACCAAGACAACTGCTGCATGTGCTGTTGTCATAGCGGGCTGCCACAGAGCAAAGAAAAAAAAAGCCTTGTGTATAAGGAGGAGGTAACAGTGAATAAAAGATATCCAGATGTTTATAACCATGGGGTTGAAAGATTTTACAAGTACACTAATTAACTGATATCTGAAGGCAGTATGAAACACTTGTCCAATCACTACATAGCGGGTTAGAGATTTGAATCTTCATACAAGAACCAACATCTGTACTATGTAGATGAACCTCAATAGTCACCTCTAAAGATGTTGTTGTTTTCATAGGCATTACAGGGCCCCCTTTGACACCCCATTTTAAAATGTAAATTAAAATTTAAAAACTGTTTTTCGTAAGTTTTTTCTTGTTTTTGTTAGAAAGAATAAGGTCCAAACATTTCAACGTAGAATTGTGCTCTCAAAGTCAATTTTAAGTTTCAAACTATGATTTTTTTTTTAATTAGCTGCCATTTTGTGGACCTTTTTGAAAATTTTTTAAAAATTCAGTCTGTAATTTAAAACATTTTTTAAAATAAAGTATTCTTCCGATGTTTCATCATTACTGAACAATAATTACAACATAAATACTTTTTTTTTCATGTGTGTGTGTGTGTGTGGGGGGGGGGTCAGATATCTGTCAGCCTGTGACTTATGGCAAAAGATAAGCCTGTCAACAATAGGACCTGCTGCTAATTGACAATTACAGAAGCCAGTACTTGTCAATGAACCAGAAGCAGCAGGTTGTGACTGTGACTGTAACGAAAACCAGATAGCTGACTGTGAGATTATTACAGCTGTGTTGTCTCCCTCTTGAACTGGAAACATAATCATAGAAAATCAGTTTCTGCAGGCCTGTATGGCCATCCGTACAAAAATAACGCCCAATTAAATTAAATCACAACCAAAAACAACAAAAGAATTAATTTAAAAAATCTTCGAGCAGTTTCAGTTTTGATTTTTTACATATGATTACCTACCCTTTCAGTACATCTTATCAGAACATAATTAGAGTGACAGCAACAGAAAAAGTAAAAATTTGAATTTTCAAAAATCATCGATTTAAAAAAAAATTATCTCTAAAAAAGATTTTAATGCTAAGATTAGTTCTCTTTGTGTGGAAAATAGCTATAAATTATATTTTAACCAATGAATGAAAAATATTGCCAATTAGAGCAATATTTCCTTTGTTTCTCAGTTTTTTTACAAGACATTTTTTACGGAAATTACTCATCTAGCTTTTTCAAAGTATTGAAAATTTTATTAAAATCCAATAAGTAATTGATGTGTTGTAATTTTTTTAGGTGTTTTTGCTTGTCAAAAAGTGGAGAAAATTTACTTGTTAATGATTAACTGAATCAGTTTTGTTTACATCCTGCGCAAGATTTATGCTATTTTTATTCAACAATATCTCCAGTTCTATAAGGGGTACACAAATAATTTTTATCTCATATTTCGCCAATCTTTCAACTTACTAATGTCACTAACATTTTTCGATGATAAAATTAAGTTTTATATGATTTTGACATTTATTTTATCAAGGTGTCAATTTTCCGTAAGTAGGTCACAAAGTCCACAGAGATGCCTATGTTTTCATATAGTATAATTTTTGGTTCACTGGAGGGTCACCTTTTATAAACAATTTTTCATTATAAACATGTCTAATTGTTGACATCATAGAGAACTTTCCACACATTTTTTTCCACAAATAAGGGGAAAAAAAGCATAAACCATTTAATAATTTTTTTTTTTTTTACCATAACACATTAATATATCCCTATTGTGTCAGTAATACTTACATTATTTTTTGAGCACTGAAAATCACTTTTTTTCTAATTTTTAATTCCACACAGATTAAGTGCTAAAATTTGCTCAAACAAATGTTGGGGAAAAAAAATCAGTGGTTTAATCATCAAATTCTACTTTTAAACACTTATTTTATAATGGTGATTTTCAGTCATTTATAGCCCTGCGGATGACTTCACCTTGCACCAAGATAAACACGCCAACAGTAGATCAAGGGGGTGGGGCAAAATGTACCCATTCTACCCTCTACCATGACTCCGAAGTTAATATTTTGCATAAGTTTTCTAGCAGATGATCACTTTGGGACAGGGCCATTTAGATAACAATAATCAGCTGATAACATTAAGCAACAGATATAAAAATTAGAACAATTTACATTCATTGTCATAAATGTTCATTCATTGTTATAAATTTGTTGTTATGCTATTAAATTCATTGTTATAAACAAATTTATATTATTAAAAAAATATGAAATTTATTTTTTCATTTAAAAAGATTTTTTATTCATTTTAAATAAAGTGTTTGGAACCAACTGATTATATGATCATAATAAATGGCTTCCTCTCTATATAAAAGCTTATGTCTGGAGCGAGACATTAATTAAAATGCTTATAGAAACTAATGTCTATTCCTTTTTCTTTCTGTTGAGTTCCTGATATCTCATATAAAAACAAGTCTTTTGTCTTCCTATTTTCTCTAATGCTTAGGAACTTGTCAAGTTTACTTTTCTTAGCATGTATCCATCTATCTAGTTCAGGAGTGGGCAAACTTTTCTCCCCAAGGACCACATGGAACATCTGTAAGGTCTCTAGCGTGCTGCATTCAACAAAAACATAAATTTGACAAAAAAATAAAATTTATTTTCACATAAAAATACAATTATTCATACAACTGTATTATTTGGTACACAAAGAAACTAACAGATACAACTGAATTTAATATTATAATTCATATTTCATAAATGTTGCTGAACAGTTACTCAAACTCTTAATGAGATTTATACAAGTGCACAAGTTTGTTGTAGTCAGGATTCAGCATGCTTGTGGTTATACGCAAGACAGAGTGAAAATTTGAGTGTTAGAAGAGACCTATTCTTTGATTTGCTAATATTCATACATGAGAAAGTCTGTTCACAAATATAGGTTGAAGCAAAGAATACACACATTTTTCTGGCAAACTTTTTCAAATATCCAAACTTCTTTGTACTGAGTGATGTATAGAATTCAGTCAGTTTCATATTCTTAAAACTCTCCTTCAGAGTATTGTCCGCTTGGAAATTAATTAACCCCAACTGGACATCATTTGATACTGCTTCAATATTAAAGGAAAGAGGATACCGCAGCAAATTGAACAGTTTGTTGTTGTTTTAAACTACTCAACATGTCACTGGTGTTCACTTTCTGATAAATGATTTCCAAAGTTACGGTGCTTAGTTTGAAAACGTCTGTTCAAATTATACTCCTTGTAAAAAAAATAATAATGAAAAAAACAATACTTGTATGTCCGTTCCTTGTTAAATGTACAGCATTCATTTTCAATTTATCCGTTTTTTTTGTAGTTTTTGTAGCACTCATTGTTAGGATAACAAAATTTGAAATAAGATATATTAAAAGACTTTAAAATAATACTCCATCCTTCGCTATCACACATTTCTGTTTATAACATG
Organism: Architeuthis dux; assembly: GCA_006491835.1. Classification (NCBI taxonomy): domain Eukaryota; kingdom Metazoa; phylum Mollusca; class Cephalopoda; order Oegopsida; family Architeuthidae; genus Architeuthis; species Architeuthis dux. The sequence goes on from VCCN01000724.1 coordinate 5,785,053, forward strand.
ACAGCGAAATCTCATTGTAGACTCTGCGCTTTAATTCTATGTGAGAATGTCTGGGATCATACAATTTGACATCACTGTGCAAGAATGTCCGCGGGTCGCACAAATGTAGCCCGCAGACCATAGTTTGCCCACCCCTGATCTAGTTCCTATCTAAAATTCCCAACCGTGTATTTTCTTTAACATGGTTTGCTATCATGTCTATCTTTCCAAATCCGCAGGATCTAGGGTTTCATTCCCCACCCCAGGTCTTATGCTTACACTTTCCCTGGTTTGCTTAACCTGCTTTTTAGTATTCTCCTTATCACTATGGAAACTAGCTATTGCCTCCTCCATTCCCTATTCCTCTTTTAGGCATGTTGCTATAAATTTTAAATGAGGACTATGTCGGTTAACAAAAAGCAATATGCATATAGCATTTCTAAATGAAATCTATTCTTATGTATTTGCTTATACACACTTACACACACACATACACATACAGGAGAAAGAAAAACGTCTAAGGATTTTTTATAGTTGTATTTATACTGGAGGGGGGGGATTAACATGGATCAGTGGATAAACTGGCATGCACAATCTTCACTTTCGATCTTATTTCACAGTAAAAACATCAAATTTGACAAAGGCTAGAAAAGAAAGAAATGCTACGATTCTATAGGAGTATTTGTTGTTTACAAATTTATTTCATAGGCAATTGTGAGTGAGTTCAATTCTACCTGGGGGTTCCACTATTGCAATCCAATTTAAAATAATGCTTGAATATTTATTGTAGATGATTTTTGTGTCAGTAATATCTGTATATTGCCTTTCAATAGATACAGTCTGAATTTTAAGTTAATTGTCAAACTCCAGTCCAAGTCGGAGGCTGGAGTTATGTAATGGAAATGCTGTGCGCACCCCAGCAAAAGTCAGTGGCTCCAGTGAGCCAGTGCAAGTGGCCAATCAGGAGTGGGTTGCCTCTCCTCTAGTACAATCGGTACTCAGTTTGATTCAACCAAACTAGCATAGGCAGCCGGAACTGCCATAAATTCTGGTCATTCTGGCTCACTGGCACTTTTGGCTAGTAGGGGGTACCCGAAGGTTGATCAGTGTGTGAAGGTGGATTGTGGAAAAACAAAGGAACAAGCTATTTCAGCAAAACCTAAAAACTAATACCGGAGTTTGACGGGTCTCATCCCAACCAGTCTGTCGTCAAGTGGACAGAGAAGGTCGAGCTAGTATGTAGCTTATGTGACACACTGCAAGTAGAGGGGATTATCCCACTTTGTCTGTGCAGTGGAGCTTTTGCAGTGTATCAACAGCTAAGCTTTTAGAGAAAAGGGACTTATACTGGATTAAACAAGCCCTGTACACCGCATTTGCGATAGATTCATTTGTGGCATACAAGCGATTTATATCAAGTGAATCTGTGGATGTTTTTCTCGCTGAACTACACAGATTAGCAGTGCTATTCAGTGGAATTCCAGATGTCGGCTTGGTGTGTGCCTTTATGGCAGGATTACCGGAACAGGTAAAGCAGCTTCTTCGCACTTTGTCACGCATGGAAGATATGGATATTGACCAACTGTTGAGCTAGGGCAATATTGAAGGATGACGTGGGGCCAGTGGAACTAGTCTCAGCAGTAGCACGGCCAACACAAAAGTATTAAGAGTGAGTACCAAAAAAACCTCATTTATTGAGAGAAATTATTATTCAATCTTTCGGGTAGAGAAAAGTATCCAGCCACAGCTTTTCTTTTTTTTTGTCTTATTTCATTATAGCAGCAAAGATGGCTGAGGATGAAGCATTGAGCATTGACTTGATGAAGAAAAAGAAGAAAAAAAAAAGAAGAAAACTCCTTACATGAAGGGAGCTGAGCTCAATGGAGTCTGTAATGACCCACTGGCCATTGATGGTGCCCAAACAGAGCAAATCACTAAGTAATGCAGATGCTGATGGCATTGATGAAGATTTATTGCTGGATTTCACATTGACTAAGAGGAAAGCTGCCAGGAAGCAATGTTCCATACAGGAGGTGATGTACTGGTACAATGTGACACTGAAGGACGAAGCTTCGACCCTAGCTGCACCTGCTAGTACAATCTATACCTATGAGGTTTGACTGAAAATCAGCCCGCAATCCATCGAGGTCGATGTAATACTGTGTCACATCAAGGACATTCGACCTTGTTTGGGCACAATCGTGTCGATGACACATTGCCTGCAGTTGAAGATTCCATTTTACTGGATTTGACCACATACTGTGACGTCGAAGAAAGTGATAAGGTTGGTGATGAGCGTGACCGTAATGGGGTAGAGGAGGCACCCCATATTGAACCCATCCCGCGGAGAAGCACCAGGCAGAGAAGGCCGCCACCCCCATGCTGGTGCTATGATCAGGAGATCAGGGGGGAGTGTAATGGAAAAGCTGTGCCCCCTGCCAGCAAAAGAAGTCGAATCCAGTGAGCCAGTGCAAGTGGCCAATCAGGAGCGGTGGTTGCCTCTCTTCTAGGCCAATCGATACTCAGTTTGAGTCGACCAATTTAGCATAAGCAGCCGGAACTGCCATAAATTCTGGTCATTCTGGCTCACTGGCACTTTTGGCTAGTGCAAGTACCCGAAGATGGATTGCGGGGAAAAAAAAAAAGTCATCAGCAAGAACAATCCTCACCTAATTTAGGGAATAAACTCCTGTCACTTTAAACCAAACCAATATATAAAATTACATTTCCCTACTGTGATTTGAAATCACAACCAAGTGATCGATAGGAGGCTCTCTTGAAAATGAGAATGAAAATGAAAATGAAAATTTCTACTGAAATAAAACATTTTCAAGTATATAAAGGTAAGGCAAATAAAAAGATATACATATTTTCAGCCTATGAGCCACTAAGAGATGAACTACTATTAAAGAACTTACGCACAAAAATAAACTAAATAAAATAAAAATGAATAAATAAAAGCATAAATCAAAAAGATTGATAATAAATTTCAAGAAAATTTGTCTTCTTAATGAGTTGTTGTATATGATTCAATTTTTTTTTAATGAGGCTTCATGCTGAAATTTTAAGATTTCTAACGGTATTAATATAACCAAAGTCATGAAAAAAAAATACCATAACTCCACAGACCAACTTTAACATTAAGAAAGAAGAAAAGTATTCAAACATTTATCAAAAACAATACAACAGTAGTATTCTGTATTAATCTGAGCATTTATTAATGAAGGTGGAGAATTCAGTAATCATCTAATCAAAAAGTATGCTAGACATCATAGAGGAAAAAGAGAGAGAGAGAGAGAGAGAGAGAGAGAGAGAGAGGAGAGAGGAGAGAGGAGAGAGGAGAGAGGAGAGAGAGAGAAAAGAGAGAGAAAAGAGTGAACGCAAGAGAAAGAAAAAAGTGAACGCAAGAGAAAGAAAAAAGTGAACGCAAGAGAAAGAAAAAAGTGAATGCAAGAGAAAAAAAAAGGAACGTGAGAGAAGAGAAAAAAAAGTGAATGCGAGAAGAGAAGAAAAAAAAGAGAAGAAAAAAAGAGAAGAAAAAAAAGAGAAGAAAAAAAGTGAACACAAAAGAAAAAAAAGTGAACACAAAAGAAAAAAAAGAGAATGTGAGAGAAGAGGAAAAAAGAGAATGCAAAAGAAAGAGAAAAAAGAGAACACGAAAGAAAGAAAAAAAGAGAACACAAGAGAGAGAGAGTGTGAGAGTGAGAGAGAAAAAAAAAAAGAGAGTGGAAGAATTGAAGTAAACACTGTCAAGAAGTCTCTTGGCATTTTCTCCACTCAGCTAGCCAGCAATGTCAGGGGGAAAAAAAAGGCGAAAACATTCTACAATGGTAATCACACGATTAGCAACAAGCAGACTAAGTGTCAAGTAACCTAATAAGAAGGCACAAAATCATGACTTGGAGGTAGATAGCAGCAGATTGGTCTTTAAAGAAGATTGATAGGCAGGCAGGTGAATAAAGCAGCCATTTTCTCACGAGTAAAACTAAAAGACCTTTACTTCCTTTTACTTACTCAACAGTAACAATGTACTTTTACTGTATTTTTCAGTAGAGCAGCTGAAAAACAAAGTTTACTGAGACATCTTTTTAATTCATCTGTTCGGAGCTTATTTTTCAAATTGCCTCAAAAAGTAACTGCAGCGATTCTTTAAAAAAAAAATTAAACTAATTTTCTTCACATATACAGGAGAAGTGAAAACTGCCGAGATCAATCAATCAATCAATGTAATGTAATGTAACAATGGACTCTTCCACTTAAAGGTAACAATTTTTCTGATAAAAATATCTCCTACCCACCATTTGAAACTATGAAAAGGAGTTCAGTCACTTTTTAATAAAACCTCAGATGAAATTGATAAGATGTAAACATTTATTTACACTACTGTTTGCATATAGTGAGGATGTGATTGTAACATATTCATTGAGCATTTGCCAAAAATGTAAACAAAATATGGGATTCAACTCAGAGCTCCCTGAAGATTACCATAATCCTAAACACAAAAACAGCAGCGGAAGGCCAGGGAGAGTTCACCAGTTGAAATTAAAATTGAAGCAACAAAAAGGAGGGTACCAGCGCAAATAATTAATGGAATAACATTCTATAGCTTTTTGATGAATGGTTCTAATCTTCTACAAGTAGCTGGAAGGGAACTTCCTAGTTAATGCTGCCCTGTCGGCTGGGGCCTAGAATATGCTGACTGCATCCCCTGCAGAGGGGTAGACCCCCCCCCCAACCAGGGGCCACCTGTTCTTTCACCAAAGTTGCAAGACTCTAGTTTTAAAAAAGAACCTTTCATCAAAGTCGCAAGACTATTTTTTTAAAAATTTTAAACTGATTTTGGCATTAAATGACCCCTCAAGTGTTGATATGCTGTTAAATCAATCTTAGTTAATGGTAATGCCAATCAAAGGAATCCCTAAATTAGCTACCTCTCCCAACACTTTTCTTTAAATAGTTTTTCTTTGAGGGTAGGTAGAATGATCTTATTAATGCTACCAGTTAGAGTCTGACCCTAGTGGAGCCTTATATAAATGTAACTGATAAGCGTGATAATTTTTTTCAATGACTCGGTTCAACTTTTATACTTCACCTGCAAGGTATTCATCAGGCAAGACCTGACGGCAGATTCAACGATAACAATTTCTGAATATGTGCAATTCATTGAGATATACAAATTACTGAGAAGGTCAAAATAAAATAAGATTATAAAATTATAAAAAACAAAATAAATTTTACAAACAAACACTTTTGTTTTGTTTTGTTTTTTAGGCTAAAAAAAAATTAAGATACATAAACATTTAAGGGTATCTTTGCAGCTAAAACAGGTTTTAGTCAGTTGATTTTTCACATTCAGCATCATTTCTATATTTAAATGTTTTAATTTTAGATATTTATACTTTTTTTAAAATCAGAAATTAAGATGAAGATAAATTATTTATTTATTGTTATGTGCGAGTGCTTTTATATACCACTTGTATACATTTTTTTGTTTTTGTTTTGTATTACCTGTATTTGGTTTTTAATAATTATGAACTGAAATCCTTCACGTGTTTGTAATGCCCTCAAAACAAGCGTGATAATTTAGGACTCTAAACTACAATGTGAAAAAATATCTATTTAAACTGATATCCAATAAGTTTCAGGTGTAAGTTATAGATGATAATAAGGTTTTAAAAATAAATTTCACAAATAACTATTTTTTATTTATGCTAAAAAAGCTCAGATACATGAAATTTAAGTTTCAGATATAAGTTATAATGGTTCACAAACAAATAATTTTATTTAAGCTGGAAAGATAATTTCATTGGTTACTTTTTAAATTCAAAAGTAACGTTAATATAAAGATATACATAAATAGATTTTTAAAAGTGATAAGATATTGGGGTTTTTTTTTAAAGCATTTAAAACATTTTTTCCATAAAATAAGCGTTTTAAATAAATAGTATTTAAAAAAAATAAAAAGAAGCAACAACAAAGTTCAAACAAAAATCTCTAGTTTTATTTTTTTTCTATATGCTAATTATTTCGTCCCATTGTTTACACTGGAAACAATCTTTTTCAAAGACAAAAACTTCCGGTTTTAAACATGAAAAACTGAATTTTTAGATTGAAAAATTCTCCATTCATTTTTTTACGAATGGGATAAATATTTCTTACAATAAAAATAATTCTTTTAGTTTTTAACTTTTTTTCTCGTCACGTATCGCTTTTTCATCAAAAGTTTGGGAAATACCAAAATAGCAGAAAACGGCCTGAGCCAGGATTGCCAGATCTTTTAATATATTTTCGTTCCAGTAAATCCTTAACCTTTTTGCAATTTTAAAGATCTCAGTGAATCGTATCTAGTTAAATGTCGGTAATTTGCTGTCGGTAAATCTTCTGCAACCCAGACCTGATAATAATAAAAAATATTGGCACTCAAGATTCAGTCTAAGCATCATGAATGTTTATGTAGCAACAACTGCCCCTTTTATTAATATTAATACGAAACCATGAATTTAAATAAAAGACTAGAATAAGTACTAAGCTGTGGGACTACCTAGATAGCTAGAAATACCAAACTAAATATAGTCCCTTATCTTCTGACATCACTTCCGTTTAACCACAGCTATAAAAGCCCTAATTTTTACTCCTTCAACGCCAACTCCCTCCTCTCGGTTGTCGAGTTACTTTGAAACTGCAATAGTTTTAATAGTAGTGTTATAACCTGTAACCTTTTCATTACTTTGAATACTACACCAAGATTTGTTGGTGGTCTCTTCCATTTCATGAGATAACATTCCCTCTGCTTTCAGTCTTTGCTGGAAATCATAGTTTTTGGTGCTGTAGCTCAAGTTTCTTCAATGAGATCTACAGCTTGTTGGTAGTGTGGCTTCCACTCCTGTATTACAGTTTGTGTGTGGACAAACAGTAGGGAGAGACAAAGAAAAGGCTCTCATATCTTGTAGCCACAGAGATTGAATTTCCTTTAAGCCTCAGCTTCAATGTAAGAAGATCACTTAACTTATTAGTCATGCAAAAAGTAAAACTAAATAAATAATTCTGTCTCCTCAGTGTGATTTTTTTTCTTTACAGGTTTTAGTGCTTGGCATGATTTGATTGGCTCCTGGTTAGCCAATCCCAAACAACTATGGTATTGGATACAGTATGTAAGACTTATCTTTAATTATTGAATAAGGATTAATTCCTGGGCTGCGTAGGTTTGACAAGAGAAAATGACATCTACTTTGCTAGGAATGTAGATTGTTATTTTTGGTTCTCATGTAATTTTAATCATCACATCTACTTTGAAGCCTGTCATTGGCAACTTTAAGACACCATATTTATGTGATGCATGGGTCATTCCATGTCAAATCAACAAATTTTTAAGGCAAGAATATCATGACCATCAAAGATTCTGTTCAAATTTGGCACAATTATAGATCTTTGTGAGACAAATTGAATGGCACCTGTCTCACAGGGTTCTGGAGATACTGACCACTAAACCTTGCAAGAAAATGTGAATTTTTGAAGGTAACAACAAAGTTTGAAAATCAATATCTCAGTTGTTTTTACACCTAGAAAACTCATTTATATACCATTTTAAAGTACTCCAGTAGATCTAAAACTTGTATTATATGCATTTTTACCTCAGAGGTCAAATAAAATAGTTGACATCAAACTTGACCATTGATAGGTCATTTAACGTGTGGACCAATTATTTTTCTAAATTTGGCAAATATGTTCAGTTGGCATAATCATAGTAAGGAAAACTAAATTTCCATATAAAATGAGATATTCCATTTGAAAATTCATTTTAACATGCACAAATACAGGTTTTATTTTCAACAAAATCCAAAAGAGAGAAAAGCAGTTAAATGCTAGTTGATTTTGCAAAGAAGGTGTTTATTAATGGCCAGGTTACACGATCTTGCAGGCTCCAACCACGGCCACATTGCAGAGATTAGACAAACAGCCTGGTGCCCTTGCAGCCAAGCTAATTCATCATAGTTAATATTACATAGCAGATTGCTATGACCACCACAGAAAGCATGAGATATGTTATGCAAACTGCTCTCTCAGTTATATACAAATTTTCTTAGCCAACACATAAATTTGGACATAGCCCACATGGCACCTTTTCATAATGGCTGCTGTTTAGTAATCCTTGATCTGACGGATGTAAAATATGATAGTTAAAAACAACATACAAAGATTCTACAAAGTCATACAAAGCCTCCAAAATGTATAACTATAAAAATTAATCGTTTCTAACTTCATTATTGTAGGTAGTCCAAACAGTCAGTTTTTTAGGCGAAAATGTCACAGTAACGCTAATTTTTCCGTTTCTCAAGTGTTCATTCTCCATAAAGTTGACTAATACAAAACTGTTATGCATGCCATAATAAAGAATGTCCAATTCTGAATTTGTTGGTGTCTTATTTGTCACCGTTTGACTTAAAAGCAATTTTACAGTGAATTTTCAATTTAATGTGTTTACAGTGCCCAAACTACGCTGTGGTCGAAATAAATGATTGCTGACACCTCTTTCGATGTATGTCTTTGGAATCAATATCACCTAGTAGAAAAATAAATGTTCTTCAGTTTCGTATAACATTTAAGCAAGTACACAATATCTACATATTAAAAAAATGATGGCTTTTCAGTTTTATAGGGTGTTGAAAAGGCCATTTTTTGTAAGTGTTCAATTTGCTGCGAGTCCACAAATGAATAAATAATCATAATTAATGAACTAATAGTAATAGAGAGACAAATGAGGTATCAAAATGTTGAGAATAACAAGAACTATAAGGGGAAACAGGCATCAGATGTACAAAATCTGTAAAAACTCATTGGAGTACCTAATTATTGTGTTAATATCTGATCGATACATTGTATAGTTATACTTTTTGGAGCCTTTGTATGCTGTTTAACTACCATATTTTATAAACGTCAGACCAAGGATTACCAGAATTTTCATCATTATCTTGCTTTTTACTAACATTCCAAAGCATAGAAATATTATTTGCTTCAAACGTGGTAGGAAGTTAGAATTTAACAACTACTACAATAAAACAATAAATTTCACCCTATCCTATTTTTAGAACTAGCCTCGGGACCTTATTTGTAAATTTTGTGGAACAAATAAACAACAAAAGAACTTCACCTAAAGCATAAAGGATTACCATAAAAGGTTTCTACTATAACAATCCATAGAAACACGTCTAACAAACTCTTAAAACATGATCAACATTTTATTTAAAGAAGAGAACAAAACAGAACTAAAACATTAATTTTCAGATGGAATATCTTGCCATGTACTAAATGTCTTCATCATGTTCAGTCTTAATTGTCTTCATCGCCTGTTGTTCATCACTTGCATCAGAATCTATGGGGTTGTGCCTATTTCTTATTCTTAGCTCTACAGGAAGAGGAGCAGATCTATATCATATAGGTACATATGTAATGGGGATGGAGGAGCATTAGGCATGTCTAGGTGGAACCACACATATGCTTGATATGCAATACGTAAAGCTCTGAGATAATGGGATTCTTCATCCGGTGGAAGCCTAGCTGTTGAGTTTCTCTTCATTGTAGACCATTTCTTTGCATGTACTTTGCCAAAGCTTTTACTCATAGTCATTGTACACATATTTGTTTGTGAATAGTCCTAAATGTTTCACTGTGCTGTCAGAGAATGGAAGCATCTTTCCTACAGGTGAAAGAAGAGATTTAAAGTTATTTGAGTTTGTTACTCTATCGAATATGGCCTTCTTTCCTTGACAAAAGTAGCTTGAAATAGCATCTGTTCTACTGTTAGCATGAAGAGGTATGATGAATTCAGCCATTTCTTTCGTACAAAGTTCCCCGCAGTCGTAGATAGACCGTTGTCGTTTTAACCCAAGAGTTCCATTTATCTTATGGACAGCATAAGCACACATCATGGACCAAGTAGATAACTTTCATCTTTTTCTCTTCAACCAAGGATGCAAATTCTTCTTTAAAAAAGATTGTATTCTCCTTTTATTTGCAAACATTTGATCAGAATCCCTTTTTGTAGGAAATTTGCCATTTTTGAGCGAGTATATGTTTCTTGAACCACTAACATAACTGCCACCTGATCTCCTCGTATGCTCACTATCTTTGTAGCAATCATTGGCACAGACTATTGTTCTTGCATTTCGGTGTCTCTGACATATCAAATTAAATATCCCCAGAGACCAAGCGGACCAAATGTACTCAGTCTCGTCATTTTTTCCTGGTCTTCAACAGAGGGGGAATATTTCCGCCACAAGTACCCCATATCAATTAGTGCAATGTAGTCTCCCTCAATTTGCAACTCAGTTAAATTCATTTAATGCACTAACTTAGACTTTTGGCATTTTTTGGAGGGGCCCCTTGATGTTGAATATTGCAAGGTATTCCTCCGTAACACAATGTTGATTTCTGCAACAATTGATTGCTGCCTTGAGGTAACTACTTCCTGCCTCAATGTCATAAACTATTGTGCTTTTATTGTTATGAAAGTGATCATGAAAACCAATTTTGCTGCCAAATTCTGCCAGGAGAATTTCTTTGAGGGCCAAAGTCTTAATGCCAGTGCCATCAAGTCCAAAATCTTGAAGTCCTAAGTTCCCCATTGTCAAAGACAGCTGTCTTGACAAGCTTTGTGAATATGAGTTTGACTTTCTGGCATTGAACATGTTGAAGGTGAACTTGCTCAGATGACAGGTTGCCAGTTGCATATACAGGCTTCACTTATTTCTTCCAGCAAGACAGATGATCTCTAAGTTCTGATACAAATGGAGCAGTTTCTATGCTTTGGAATGTTAGTAAAATGTGGGATATTGAGTGAAAATTGCGGTAATCCTTGGTCTGATGGTTAGAAAATATAGTTAAACACAACATACAAAGGCCCCCAAAAAGTATAACTATACAACGTATCAATCATATATTAACACAATAATGAAGTTAGAAATCATTAATTTTTATATAGTTATACTTTACATACGTCAAATCAAGGACCACTAAACGGAATCCATTATGCAAATGCACCCTGTGGGCTATGCCCAAATTTTTAATTTTGATCAGTATGTTCTAGAGACCTAGAAAATGCTTTCAAACATAATTCCTCAGACAACAGTCACAGATCCTTGATATTTGACTCTACAATCTATAATTTTTTATAAAGTCATTTCATTTGAAAATTTGTTTTATAGAAATCTTTCACACTGAAACCATAATTATATAAAGTACTTTATAAATTGGCATTACATTAGGAAATAAACAACAAAAAAACCTCTACAGAATAAACAAGCAGAACTTGTGGAAATTCCAGAGTCTAGATTTGGAAAAGAACAGAACATGTTTCATGTTTGAACATTTGATCAAGTTAATTCTTTTTCATCATAACGTTAAAAGATGCCATTATGTTTTCGTTTATTCAATTTTCATAGGAAATTAGTATTCCTACATTTCCTATAGAGGAAGTGATTATTGTGTCAAAAAATAATATTATTTCATAACAGTCATTTTCATTACTTTCAGTCAAATATTGAAAATCACAGCCAATTCGATTTCCTGAAGCCATTTTGATCAACCTTTGACCACAAATAACGGTTCTGTTGGTTTTATGTGAATATTAATCTGCATTAAAAGAGCTTTTTAATGATATATAACATGTCCATACTATGAGATATCAAAACTTTGGCCTATGGAGCCAGATCTCAAAATCCGCCATTTTGAATTTTGGTATTTGGGTCTCCTAAAAAAATCAATACTTTATTGGATGACTAGCAGGGATACCCGGCATTGCCCATGAAAAACATAACCTTAAAATAGATAACACAGTAAAAAAATATCTTTCTTAAATCATCTTATCCAACACAACAAATATGATTCATCAGAGGGGGTTTGTTTGGTCCCCATAAACAAAAAGGATTCAGAAAACTTGAAATTGAAAATATCGTGTAATTAGGTCTAGTTTAACATACAAACAGGTTGTTTTGATATCTAAAATATTTTTAGGGATGCCCTATAACGAGTTAAAGCACAAGGTAAAACAGTTTTTATAAGAACATTTTTAGTTGGCCTATTACAGTACAGTGTCAAGGAAATTGAGCTCTTTGACCCCTTGCAAATTAATTAAGAATAGGGTCCAAACAACAATGGTCAACTTCCATAGCAGCATATTCTTGAAGTTATAATATTTCTAAATGGTGACATGTGCATTAGTAGGTAATTTATACTAATTTTTCACTGAATAGGTTTATCAAAGTAGCAGTTATATATTATTTTTGTTATATATAATACCTATAAGAAATAATTAAAAAAAACACCATTCAAAATAAGGACAAAACTTTCAAATACTTCTTTAAGCACTCACGTAAATACAAAGTTGGCCAATGCTGGAATATGTGACTGGTTGTTTTTTTTAAATCAACAATAAATAAGAATGTTGGTCTGGCAAATAAAGGACTGTAACTACACCTACATTCTCTAATGCCAATTTGTAAAGATCCAAATGTCTGCCAATTCTGCTTTTCTAAATTTAATAATGAAGCTTCTAGAGGAACCAGTATCTGAGATATCAGAGAAAGGTAATATAAATGCTTAGATGAATCTCAACAGTTACAATCCCCACAAGAATACCAACAAAGTTACATTTATTTTTGGAAACATCTTTCTTAAGTCTAGACAAGTTTTCAAACAACATGTAATAAATGAGAAAAGAAATGGCAAGAATGAGTTTTGATTGTGTGAAAAATGCAGCCATCACACACACAGAGAGAGAGAGAGAGCGTGAACGAACGAACAGAACAAAAGAAAGAAACAGCACTCTCCAAAAAGAAGGCAATTTTCAGATAAGAATTCTGATGGTCCAAAAGGAATTAATAAAGATGATATCAACAAGTAAAATGAAAAAAATACCACCCATCAAACAAAATTGTATTAAAATAATATAAATATATAAATATATACACACACAGCTTCAGAATATGTTAGATATGATCTTTTTAGCCAGGAGATATCACTACAAAACAACATTTCTTTTTCTGCTCCTACTCTGTTTATTTCAGTGATATTTATCTTGAACTTTGTGTATTTATTTTTGTTTTATATATGATGGAAAACAAAACAAACAGAACATATTAAAAATTCTAAAAATCATCTCACGGTAAGATTTGTACTTTAAATATCACTGAATTTACAAGCAATTGGCTGATAGAGGAAAGACCCTTTCTGCTAAGGTATAAAACCCCCTTTTAAAAAGATATTTTTGTTTTTGTTTTCTAAACAAGCACTTGCCAATCCAGCAGTTAGGATAGAAACCTAGATCTCTCACATAAGACAGCCATGAACTACTATTACAAGAGTGGGGTATACAGAGGTCAAAATTCATCATTTTTTGTTATTTTCATTACGGCCGAGTCTTTTTGTGTTCTATTTTATGTATCTCGATATGAGATGACAAGATTTTCGGCCTGGGGGTTCAAGAACAAAAAATGTGCAGTGCTCTTTTGTGTCAACATACTTTATATTTTGGGTGCCACAAAAATATGGTATGGTGACACAAAAGGGTGCTGCACACTTTTTTGTTGCACCACAGGCCAAAGATTTTGTTATTTCATGTTGAGATAGGTAAACTGGAACACACAAAAATAACCTCGGCCCTAAGCAAAACAAAAAAATTTACTAATAACCTATTGTAGCCTTTGAATCATTGTTGAAAATAGGTGGTATTAATTTACTAAAGTGGACAAAATACCAAAGGTTAACAAAATATACAGCAGGAAATAAAAAAGATTGGAAAAGTAATTGATTAAAAGCAATCCATGTTGAGGTCAGCATTTGAGGAATTAATTATAATTATTTAATATTTTGGGGGTTGTTTTAAATGTTTTTCTACCTAGCAAAAGTTATGATAAATTGAAGATGAAATCATGTGCTGTTTTGACAAGCAGACAATACTTTAATTGACAGACGATAAATCAATTGAAAAAAGTCAAATACAAAAATGATTATTTTGCAGCAATTTTGTTTTAATGCACAGCATCACATTAAATGTCAGGCTGATTTATTTTATTAGGCATTCAATTGTGCAACGGTGTATTCATAGAAAATCAACTTTTTATGAAATAATTAGATTTATAGATTAATGTCAATAGGAAAAATAGTAAAAAGATCTTTACATTAATAATTTAAAAAAAAAAAAAAAAAAAAAAAAAAAAAAAAAAAAAATCAATTAAAACACTGCCCCCACCCCTCCCACCCAAAAAATCAAGAGAAGCCATTTTCCTGCTTGTATGGTATTTGTACTGCCTTCTCTAATGTATAATGGAAATTTCTATGAAGTAATAAGATAGAGAAAAACCAGTTAATGACAGTTGCAACTAGTTTCTGCTGATGGAAACATTTGTCAGAGCTTTCATATTCTTCTATAATCTAAAAAGATTATTAATGCTGGCAAAATTTTTAAATAAGATATTTAAAAAAATGGAATTGGTGAACATAGTTCAAATTCCAGCTAAGACTGCACGTGTTCACTTTCCACTAATGTCCTTGAGAAAGGCTTGAACCCATCTCTACTTGCACTCTGTACCATTGCTAGATGTTTTGACAAAGGGCTCATCACTAGAATGCCACAATGGTTGACAGAAAAATACAGTTAGGTCAGGGATTCTTACCTGCTCTGACATTATGTAAACCAGTACTACATATACCACAATATTTGTAGAGGAGATGAATGCCTCTAAGTAACTCCTTGCCCTAGAGATGCCATAAAAGACCCAGCATAGCATCTCATCAATCATGGGATCAACCAACCAAAAACAGTAACTAGCTAACTATAACATTGATAAACCAAATTTTAAACATATTTGTTATATCTTCCACTTGTACAATTTGTAAACACCATGGCTAAGAGCAAACAATTGGGTTGACTAAAAGGGACAACAGCAATTATAATTATTAATGCTAACATTCAAAAGTATTTCGAGAGTTTTTTTTATTTGCCAACCAACAAAAAGTGTATGCCAACAAGGAAAAAACAGACAGGTCATGATGGTTCAAGATCTTATGTGCAGACAGATTAGCAAAAGCGAATCCAATGCATAAAAGTTGACCAGCAGAAAAACAAATAGGATAAAAATAAATAAGAAGCCTAAAACCAAAATAAAAATATACAGCTCGGCAGCCATATAAGGTTTGTATACAGCCAGCCTGAGTAATCAATATTATGCTGTTTACATGAACTCAGAAATCAGACATCTACCCATCTCTCAAAGCACCCCACCACCCACAAAAATCCTCAGCAGGGATAATAGATAACTGCTCTGTACTTTAATAGATATTCATATTGTCAAGTTATGTTATTTTGTTTAACGGCACATCAACTCTTCGTGGGTCATTTAGTGCCGGATTCAGTAGGGGAGGGTACCCTGTGACTAGAGATTTGAGGGGGGAGAATCCCCAAACCCTGTCACGGAGACAAATGCCACGAGGACCAGGATAAAGGAGGGGTGGAGGTCCCTAAAGCTTCTCAGGACGAATCCTGACCAGCTGGCCAAGGTATCCTGTGTGCAACTTCTCCCAGGATGATACCGAAGCATGCCACAAGGACCCACGAAGGGCCGTGATTCTCGGAACTTCAAGGCCGAAGCATACTCCACTTTGATCCTAGCCACAGCCAAGACATCCTGCACAACTTCTCCCAGGACGATACCCAAGCATGCCACGGTTCGAGGCCATGGCGGTTTTGAAGAATAGATACTACACATTGATCTTAGCTAAAAGGCCACGAAGCGACCTCATCATATTGTCAAGTTATCATAAACCCAACAATAGTAGCTGCACAACATGAAGCACCTGCACAAGGCCTAGATGCTTGCTCTTAGGCTTAATTCCGATTTTACAAGTAGAAAACTGCTCAC
>VCCN01000724.1:5800965-5811533 GCA_006491835.1 Architeuthis dux
GAAAAACACCCGTAACGGTATGAATTATAAATTGATATCTGTTAAATATACTTATGTCACTTGAATATTGCATTTTACAAGTACATAAGTATACAGGATTGTTGCCTAACAATATTCACATTTACAATGTAGGCCACTCGTTTAGCAGTCGCTCACACCAGCGCTGGGCAAATATAGATTCTCAACTGATAAATGTATTTATAATTATCATATTCTGTCTGATATAAAATTATCCATCAATTGATTTCATGCTGAGCTACATTATATTTGTGCCTAAAATACGGAGAATATAAATAAATAAATAAATAAATAGGTACAATTTTGCATACATAGATACAAAACGGGTAAATTTGCAAATTAAATGAATTTTTAACAGAGCCACAGCATGTGTGCAATAAAAATGTTTCTGTATATATACAACTTATATCAATTTTATGCAAATCAGCTCCCTCTACTATATTCTCAGTCCATTTATCATGTAGACAAACCATGAGAACAAAGCATATATCAAGTTGAATCTCATCACTTTGCATTTAAAAATCCCTATGAAGTTTTAAAGATTCCTTAGTGGAAGAGGAAAAACCAGGACTGTGGAATGGTAAGTGGATGAAAACTAACGGCTTTAAAATAAAAACTTATATATAACATTTATATTAAGCTTCCCTTTTCAGCATTAACACTTATTTTTTCAGAATAAAAGTATTTGTAATTTTAATTTCTCGAATTTACAATCTACAATGTCAAAGAAGCTTTTCAACCATTTATGGTTGATTCCAGGACAAATCACCCAATGGGAAACACCACCACCTCTTCGATTTTGATGAAACTTGACATAAAAGTAGATTTGGGCAAAAAACACGATTCCGAGTTTTTAGCTAAATCCGGTTCAGAAGTTACAAGTGAGATCATTTTGAGTCAAGAGTTGACCTCACATTTTTCAAATTCCCATAACTTTTCCTATTGGTTGTAGCTATATAAAAGTATACATATTTGGAATCAGAATGATCTGTAGATTCAAAAAATGTTTTTTATGTAGAATTTCACCAATAAATAATTATTGAGGTCACTATTTGATCTTTTGGATACTGGATTTCAGAAAAATTCATTGATGGTAAAAATGTTCCCCTATCATTTCTATCATAATCAGCATTAAAAGGTTTGTATATAGGCCTTTATACAGGTAAACGATATTTACATTTCTATAAAGATAAGTCCCTGGAGAAATTAAATCAGATGAAATTTTATTCAAAACTGCAAACTATTTTTTTCAATTGGCCCTGAATTGAAAGAGAAATGCAAACTAAAATAATTTTTGTATGGAAAATGTTTAGTTGCTTTTTTAATTAAAATATAGTGTACTCTTTTTGATTTTATCAAAAAATAAATAAATAAATTAAAAAATGTAAAAAATACCTGCTGGAAATTTTATGGCTTTTAAAAAAACTTTGCAATTAAATTAATAATGTTTATGCTACTTGCTTGCTTCTGAAACATTAAGAAAGAACGGTGTTTTAATTAGCAATAAACAAACGTGTATAAAATTTGGAGACACTATTTTTAAAAAGAATTGACTATTTTTTGTTTACTTATATACAATACATTTTATTAAGTATGGTAGCGCGTAATTCAGAGATTTGAATTACTTCCCCTTGGATTTATCCGTAGGTGCTGAAAGAAGTAGCTTCTGAAAATTTGATTAGATGTTGACATTTTCTGTCATTTTACTCCTGGTAAAATGTATTTTTCACTAAGTTCTCTGTGAAAAGTAAGCAATATTTTCCCCAAATCCAGTTAATTAATCATTAAATGAACCAATGTTCATCGAATAAAATTTCTCTTAGGTCAATTCTATCTTTGAGAGAATTATAAAAATTGACTCCTTTTTTTCTTCAGATATTTCCATCAATTATGGCGGAATCGTTATTTTTTTAGTCAAACATAAACACGGTATTTTTTTCCCTTTTCGTACGACTAACCTATGCTATTTTCTTAGAATTGTAACCAAAATTAAACCTTCAAAGATATTTAAATTTTGCAATACGTTTTAAAAGAGCTTTTAAACTAAACTAAAACTAGTCTGAAATTAGTGAAGTTCTGTTTATCACTTTTCTACAGCTTTAACAGTGCTGATAATATTTATTTGCCTCCCCACAGAAGTACGACACAGGCGTTTAATGTTGAGGTCCCACGCGTGTACGTAAAGGCAAAAACTGCCCCCCTCCCATGCCGCAAAGGCGCCAGGGCGACCCACGACCCTCCCGTTTAGTACAATCGGGGGGTGCTAATGATACCATCGAAAGTCTCCAGGAATGTGTATTCAACATTACACTTATGCCCCCCCCCCCGCACAAAAGCAAACAAAACATTTTATAGTCTCATGCATTGTCTTAAGCATACAAATGTGAATGGTGACTTCTAAGACAATTCATTTTTTAAATCTTAAAAAAAAGCAACTAAGAAATAAAGTAATCATAGAAAAACAATAACAGTTATTAAGCGTAAAAGAAAATATTTTCCTTTATCTGAATTTCTGAGATGAGGAATTATGATTATTACACCGTCTTACTAGTAATCTAGTGTCTTCACTAGATTGTTTTTTGGTTTTTTTCCCCTTCTTATTTACTAAACGGAGAGTAAGAGATTAAAGAGATAAGCTTCTTTTTTTTGTTGTTGAAAGATGAATAAAACAAACGTACTAAGTAAGGAAATATAGTATGTAAATAAATACTTAGCCCCGTCTGGCATATGGCCATAACAATGAAACACCGAGTGCGATTCAAACTCACTATCGATGGCTTGCAAGACGAACTCGCTAACCAACCAACCCAACTATCATTCAACACAGCATATAAAGAAGACAAGGAAAATCGTCCTGGGACTGAACTGTTTTGGTAGAGAAAGGTAACTGTCAATATATAGAACCTTTACTAGTCCATACGCCTGACCTCTTTTACATCTCATATCTTTCACTTCACACTAACATCTCCAAAGGAGTGGTGCAGCTACGCACCCACACGCGCACAAAGGGTAGGAAGAACCCGTTACGACATAAGTAAGCCAACGACGATACCATATATTTGGGAAGAAGAAGAAAAAAAGAGAGAAAACCACATGAATTTTAGCAGATGATGAGAAATGAAAACAAAATATAATTAAAAACAAAAACACGAATTGCCCCCAAACACTGTTCAAATAAGTGCGAGGATGTGGTGATCGTCACCACCACACCACACGTGGGGGAAAATGATAAGTGTGTGTGTGTGTGTGTTTCTTGTTAAGTATAAATGCGTCCCCACGTAATGTATTTGTTACTTATCGAGGGGAAGAAGGGAGAGAAAGAGACGTATGCAAGATTCCTTCCTTTCCTTTTCCCCAAAGTCAGTCTGAAGGCTTAACGTACGTTTTCCTTTCTTCTCCGCGGCTCTGTATAGAGTTAGAAGCCAGCTGATACTTTTTTTTTTTTTTTTTTTTTTTTTTACTTACTGCTGCTGCCATCATTATCTACCTTGTGACTGGCTATCTGAATGAAGAGAGAAAAAGTGATGTGGAGTTCGTTTCTCAAATGTTCTTACAACTAAAAAGAAAAATCGGCTACAAAAACAGAAGTTTTAAAAGTATTCGTTGAAAGGGTCAAGCGAGCATTGTTCCCATGTGCTACTCATCACCACCATAAAATGTGAAGGGTGAAAAAAAATGGAAAATGTCCTCTGTTTTTTTACCATCATGAAAAAAAAATAGTGTACAGAAAAGAATAAAAGGTTTAAGTAGTGGTGACTATTACCAGGTAGAGGCGTCAAAATGCGCCGATTTTGAACGTTTAGGGCTAGGCCAAGTGCTGAAAACCCGCCCTTAGCTTAGCAGCCACACCTTCATCTACCACCGTTTCTAAGAAAGGAGAAACTTACAACTCCATGCTAAACGCAAGCATGATCTCGATGGACTCAATAAAGTAATACGTATTTTAATTTACAGTAATTAAGTCAAACTCTTGTAAACACTACTTCAAACCTAAACGCCCTTTGTTAACTACAGAGGTGTAAATAATACTTGTATTTTGAATTAGGTCGGCTAAATAGAGTCAAATTCAAACTGTTTATGGCCTATTCAAACTTTCATAAACGTCATTTTCTTTGCTCTATGTAAAGAAGAAATGCTATAGAAAAGCAACGTTTGGATGAAGACACTTAAAACAACTCCATTAGTCCAGAGGACAATCCAGATTTTGGTACCACCTAAGGTGGCCAACATTAGTGGTATTAAAATGTTAATAGGGTAATATGAAAACATTAATTAATATATGATAACCTCTTCAGCCTTGTAAGGTTAATCACTTTTTAATGGAAATTTAAAATAGCGAGAGAAAAAAAATGAAGTTTTAAAGTTTTTTTCCAAATATGGGCATATTGTATATCTTTAAAAAGGAAATTTCATGCAGAGTAAAGTTTACAGAAGCATCATATGCCTCAGAGCAAGTCATCTTGAGCTATTTACAATCAAATATCTATAAACCCTTGTTCTTAAAAGAAAAACACCTGTGTGAACTGATAGCTATGCCGTAGGGGAGGTAATTGTGCATGGACCGGCTCCAAAATTCTTCTTCTGTAGCTTATTGCCCACCCTTCCACAAGAGTTCATTGAGACCTTTTGGAGATATTGTGTGGTTGCAGACAGTTAGCTAGGATGTAGGGGAGATAATTGTACATGTATCCGCTCCAAAATTTCATGACTTCTTTCATTGCCTATTGCCCACCCTTCCATAAAATTTCATTTTGAAATTTTGGAGCAGATCCATGCACAATTATTTCTCCTATAACCTAGCTAACTGTCTTCAACCACAAAATATCTCCAAAAGTTCTGTCTGTCCACATGATATCTCAAATAGTTCAATGAATTTCAATGAAATTTTCCGGAAGCAATGGGGTAAGAAAGAATGGGTAAACAAATTGGGGTGGATCCAGGAATGTTTTTACAATTGAGAGATATTTTTTCATTTTTTTTTCAAACATTTATGTATATGCTCAAAAAGTTTTGAATAAATTCCAATTAAATTTTGTGGAAGAGTGGGCAATAGGCTACAGAATAAGCGATTAAATTTTTTTTTTGGGGGGGGGGCGGATCCATGCACAAATACCTCTCTCAATGTTTTCTAGTTTTATATGGGTAAGTTTGTTTACAGAGTGGTAACTATCATAAAGCTACAAGATAGGCAGGGTTATCATACCAAAATATAAACTAGAGACATGTAGGAAGACAAAAATACACAAATTGTTTGGACACCTTGGGTGGTACCAATTTGTGAAAATATCAGTATTGGACCCTGGACTATATGCTAAATGCAATAGTGATCTTGAACTCAAAATAAATAATATTTGAATTTATATAAGATAATATTTTCAATAAAATAAGTAATATTTCTATTTACTTAATTTATATTAGAAGAAAAGTAATACATTTTCATTAAAAAATTCCTATATAAGATAATCGATTTGTCGTTTGCTTTATTTGTTACAAAATTTCGACACTGTTACATGCTTAGTGTCAATGAGACCAATATGATGCAGTGAAAGATCTGTTACAAAATTTCACCCATATATACGAGTAAGAATATACCCCTATTGTAAGAGAACCATATGATACTTGAAGGGCCCTACAGTCCTATTGTAGTATGGGGCTCTCATTGACTTGCTCCAAAAGAAAAAAAAAACAAACAATCTATTAATAACGCCAGTGATTGTTTGCTTGGTTGTATGTGTCCTATGGCCACAGGTAACTTGACTCGAAGATGAACATGAGATAAGTGGCACTTATCTTCGAGGTCACTAAAGGTCAATTCAGGGTCAAAACTGCTACTTCCAGCCAAACAGTAAGAAAGGGCATAAACCAGAAGTGTCCTGATTGTAGGCGTCTTTGTATTATGAATGGAGGATATGGTGGCCAAGCAGTTAGCCACGCTGAGTTCACACTGACTGAGATAATCAGCGTTCACTTCGCAATAATACCCTTGGGAAAGGCATAAATGATGCAATTGACATTGAAAGTTCTTGATTAAAAAGAATTCACATATACCCGCAGTTTTAGGGGGTTCATTTTTTGAAGTGGACATCCAGGAATTGATCCATATTTTCAAAAACATCTATAATACAGATTGGTAGGTATTTCTGCGCACTTTGGACACCCCATTTTAAAACGTAAATTAAAATTTAAAAACTGTTCTTTGTAAGTTTTTTCTTGTTATTGTTAGAAAGAATAAAGTCCAAATATGTGTCCGGAAAAAAGAAAAAAAAACTTCAACGTAGAATTGTGCTCTTAAAAGTCAATTTAAAGTTTTAAACTATAATTTCCGCCATTTTGTTGACCTTTTTGGAAATTTAAAAAAAATCTGTAATTTAAAAATCAAGAATTCTTCCGATGTTTTTTTAAAAAAATTAGATATACTTAGTTTCATCATTACTGAATAATCTGTAACCGAATAATTACCATCTTCCATTCAAAAACTACATAAAAACCTCTTTTATTCACGGTGTGTGTGTGTGGGGGGTCAAATATCTGCCAACACTTTCTTAACAAGATTTTCGCACCTGTTCACAGACCTATTACCGCATAAGAAGCTATTACGGAAGTCTGTATGTGTCAATAAGCAGCTGGCTGACTGAGATTATGACAGCAGTTGTGGGCTCTTTGTTGAAATAAAAATTATAGAAAATGTACGTTTATGACCATCCGTAGGAAAAGGCCAATTAAATCACAACAAAAATATTAATTTTAAAAAACTCCCATGGTTTCAGTTTTCATTTGTTACATATCTTTACTTACCCTTTCACAGTACATCACGTGCGAACAGAAACAGAGTGAAAAAAATTAAATTTTTAAAAACAGTATAAAAAAGATTTTAATGCTAAGATTATTTCTCTTTTTATGGAAAATAGCGATAAATCATATTTTAATTAGAGCAGTATTTCTTTTTTTCCGCAGTTTTAAATAATTTAGCTTTTTCACAAACAGATGCAGAATTTATATGTTCATGGGCTTGACTTAATAATGTAAAAAGATCGGACAGATCTATGGAAAATAAATCAAATTTTTAAGGGGAGTGTTTTTTTTAATCACAATGAAAAAATATTTGGAATACAAACTGATTTTTAAAAAAAAAAATCATCCTTTATTCGATAAGTATTGAACATTTTATTAAGATCGAATCAGTAGTTGATGTATAATAATTTTTAAAAATTTAAAAAATCTAGGTGTTTTTTTGATCGTTGAAAGGGGAGAAAGTTTACTACTAATTACTACGGGAAAAGATTTTGTTTACATTTCGCGGAGATTTACACTATTTTGATTCAATAATATCTCCCGTTTTATAAGGTGCACATAATTTTTATCTCATATTTCGCCAATCTTTCAACTTACTAATGGCACTAACATTTTTCAACGAAAAAATTAAGTTTTATATGATTTTGACGTTTATTTTATCAAGGTGTCAATTTTCCGTATTCTGCGCAGAAATACCTACAGATTGGCTAAATCGTACTTTAGCGTCCCAAAACGCATGCGTGAAATTAAAAACCAAATTTAACACTAACACTTTCGTCAATTCAAAAATAAATTGAACATTTTAAAAAAAATCAAAATTTGTTTCGTTTAATCTGTATTCGTGTCCTTTCGTAAATTTAAATTATTTAAATTCAGAATTTCATTGTTTACTCACCTTAGTTGAGGTCATCCTCAACTAAAGGTGAGTAAACAATAAAATCATTGTTTGTGTCGCTAAACTTTCCTAGATTCTAGATGATTTTAGATATTTAATTTGGGACGCTAAACTTCCCTAGATTCTAAATGTTTTTTTTTTATAAATATGGAACAACTTCTGGATGATGTCCTTGGAAGTTGGTAGGGAAATAAATAAAAACCGACATAATTTTATTCAGTAACTAAGTGGTGCTTTGAGAAATTTCAAGTTGAGTCAGTGTTTTATATATTTTACTTTTCATTTCATAGCTTTTTCACTAGAGTACGAAATCGATTTTAGTGAGGTTTCACATACATTCGGAAATTGTTTCTCAAGGCTGTTAGTGTTCGTACAATAACATCTAGGGTGGTCTGTTTTTCAGTTTCTTAGAAAGAAGAAATAATAATAGAAGAAATGTTATAAGATCAGGTCAGAGACAGATTTAGAGAAGATTGGTAGCTAGACGAAAAGGCCATTTTATTCTTAAAAAAAAAAAAAAAACATAATCACACATGACCTAACCACCTCTATTCCAATATGAATGAATGTTATTTTGAAGACGCAAAACAATCAGGGGGGAAATTAAAACGTAGAGAATTCCAATGCATGGTTGCTTCCAACGCATGAGAAAAAGGATCTCAAAGTCAAACTATTCTTTTGGAGAATGATTCAGTCTGTGTTGTTGTCTAAAGGGAAGAAACGGTCACATAAAAAGTGAATTTCTATTGGACTTTTCAAAACCTATATTTTGACTGTAAATGCCTTGTCAAAAAAACATTGAGTCATGCTTGTTGTTGGTTAAGCGCACCCCTCTTAGTTCAATCGGATAAAGAGAGGGGAGAGAAGAAAGAGAGAGAGAAAAGAGAGAGGAAAGAGAGAGAAAGAGAGAGAGAGAAAGAGAGAGAGAGAAAGAGGGAGGGGGACCAAACATAAAATTAAAAGCGAACTGGCCTGCTTGTTTGTCAGTCTGCAATGAAGTAAACAGGTCCCCCCCTTTCCTTTTTCAATGACAGGATTTCTCAAAATAGTAGCTGCGGATATCACACGCGCAAGCATTTTCACTACAGCAATAAATACTATTGCGAAAACGAGAAGACGACTAAACTCTTTACTACTACTTTAGTAGCAGTTGTAGCATAGTATAAATAACCGCTACCAAAAACCAATTAGTTATTCAATTGAAAATTGAAGACAAGATGTTCGAAATGCACAATGTCACGTAGTAACTATATTTTTTTAAGTCGATAATTGAACAGGAATTGAAATATTTCCGAATTGAAGAAGTCTTTTTTGTAGTATTATGAAAACACGACGATGTGAATGAAATCATAAAAGTCGACGTCAGAGCCACTTCGTCTGCAACATCGAGGCAAAACAGGTTCAGAAGCCACAAATGGAAGTTCTATAATGAACTATCTTTCTGATTATTTTACGTGTACAGACAAGACTGACCACTAAGGATAAACAATAAATCATTCCCCTAACAATCGAGCCATAACCAACAAATACTACTGATTCCATAAAATGAGAAAATAATCAAGTTTATTTAGAGTACATAGATATATATATATATATACAAGGACCATGTAAACCCTTTTCTTTCGTGTATTTTGGCATGTTTATAATTAGGAATTTATAAACATGCTTTCGCCACGACAAAGGAGGTTCTGCACTGGTAGAGAAGGTTTGTACATCGAATGTCTAACCTGGTTTCTCTCCCACCATCTTCAAATCTTATTTGGTTTTTCTGTGACCTCGAAATACACTGCCAATGCCATCCCGTTTTAAACAAAATCGTATCATTTTCTTTTTGCTACGAACAAGACCATCGCTTCGTCAGTCTTTTATGAAATAAAAAAAAAAAAGTCCACCACTTTCTCAATCTTATATCCACAAGCAAGAAATGATAATTATGGAAACGTAGACCTCCGCACTGTTACAAGAGACTGTTTATACTATTAGAGTTGTTTTTCCCTACTTTTCTTTTCTATTTTAGTGTGTAAATGAAGTATATCCTCGGTCTGGCAATATAATGAGAATCAGACAGAAATGTTAGTCGTACACAGTCAGACATGCCTATCTTGTATCTCACGGAATATCTTGCATTAAAGTCTATCACGCAGTTTTTGTCTCCGGTGTTTGAAATCGTTGGAGACTGATTTGCTACCGATTAAAAACATGGTGTCGTCCGTATTTTAAAAGTGGGTAATTTTAATTTAATATTAATTAGCTCCTTTACTTTTAATGAAATTTGTTACGGAGGTATGAAGACTTTGGTATAGTGAGTTATGTTCGATCCGATTGTTTGTTTATGTTTTATAAACAAAAATCATGCCTTTGGTTCCAATTGGAAAGAAATTTCAATTCTGGACGATTTTTTCTGAAATTTAGTTAGAATGTTGGGGAAGCCCCAGCAATTAAAAAATGGTGAGTTATGGCCGATTCGATTGTTTGTTTACATTTTATATGTAATTTAAAATTGGATAACTTCTTTATTTATAAAGATATTTCAATGAAATTTTGTATGAAGGTTGGGGATGTATGACGACTTTGGTATAGTGAGTTATAGGCGATCCGATTGTTTGTTTACGTTTTATAAACAAAAACAATATGTTAATCAAAATAGATTTTCCGCCGGAAACCTTTATACTTTGGCGATTTTTTAACACTCTTTTAAAACGTCTTGAAATAATTAACAAAAAATAATACTTTTGTGCATTTCTGGGCGGATTACGCCGTGTTTATGTTTATAACATTAAAACAAATACTGATTTCGCCATAATTGATGGATCTATCATCAGAAAAAAAAATTAAGACGATTTTCAAAATTCTGTCAAAGATA
>VCCN01000724.1:5811663-5838477 GCA_006491835.1 Architeuthis dux
GTTTACGGGTGAACACAGTTCAAAGGTCAAGTAACCTAGTTTATACTCTCCACCATATCTACTGTTTTTTTATGGATGATAGGAAATGTCAACACCTAATCAACTACTTTTTTCAACATCTACTGATAAATCCATGGGGAGGTAATTCAAATTTCTGAATAACGCGCTGCCATACTTGATGAAATGTATTGTATGTAATAAAAAAAAACGAAAACTGTCTAATTAAATTTTGTAAAAGTTTATATTTATGTAAAATACTGTTCTTTTTTAATAACAATGTTTCAGAAGCATGCAACAGTAATAATTTAATGACAAAATCTTTAAAAAAAAAAAAACAATTAAAATTTCCAGCAGATATTTTCTTTGTAAAACCAAAAAGCCATCAAAGGAGAATCTTCCCGTCCACGTCAGTCGTCAAGACGGTTATACGGACATGCAAGGAATGCCAAACAGTGGATCCGGCACCAGTCCACTGGCGGAAGGGGAGGTTGGAAATGGACAGCACCTGGCGCAGATTGGGCATAGATATCGTACACTACGGCATTGGCCATTTTTTTTATGCCTACGGATTGTGGACCAACATGCTTCTCCGTGTGGCGGCCATTGGCATGCCAGGACTCTGTAAGCGGCATACGCCAACCGTAGTCCGTGTTCTTCGAACGAGGTCCATCAGAGCTCCTTACGGATAACGACACTGCATTCTGCAGCAGGGAGTTCCGGGCCTTTGCGAGCAAATGGAGTTCTGCTGTGCGCACGTCCCGACAGGAAACAGCATAGCAGAGTGGTGTCACAGGAGTGTGAGGATCGTGGTCAGAAGGCGGTGCTCCACCCAGGAGGCCGTCTACTGGTATAATGTGGCACAAAAGGACAACAACTCGTATCCGACCGTGCCCGCGAACAGTGTTTACAACTACGAGGTCAGGGTGAAGGGAATCGACGCATTGCCGACGCCACCAGCGGTACATCATCAGGAAGCGAGATCGCGATTGAGCATGTATCAAGCGTGCCCAACGACCCAGAAACCCACTCGAGTGCATCCAATGACTCCTCCGATGGTTCATCTAAAGAAGAGATGGAAACTGTCCCTCTGCGAAGAAGTACAAGGCTGAAGAGAGCAGTCCCCAGCTGCCATATCTGTGATCAGGAGAGCAGTTGCTTGTTCAGAGATCAAAACGGGTGCGCATTGCTTGCATTTGCGTCAGCCAAGGATCCGCTGTTCTGGCCGATAAAAAGGATAAGCGACGCTCGAATGGAGAGTTCCGTTTGGAACTTGTATGATGTTGTTGTCAGTCCGAGGAGCTTAACGAGTGTAGATCTAGTGTCCCATTCGAGTTTTTGTCCGGCGTTGGAGCATTTGAGCTATCCAGTGTCAGTGTTTCCCCAACCCCTTTGTACAGCATTTGATGTGCACCTTAAATCTACAGGTTCTTAGTACAGAATATTGAAAGTTATAATCTTATATAGACAAGGTTTTTGCCTACCTCAAAAGATACAAAGACAGCACTTTTTTGGTACCTGTTTAATGAGAATTTTAATTGTGCTAAAACAGCACAATTAAAATTCTTATTAAACAGCACACATGATAAAATCTTTATTTCCATATCTTATAAAACAGTAACGTCTTTAGCAATGACAATCAGCAACGGGATCACTAATAAGCCTAAGGGAACTGAATGGTTGCTCATTGATAGGAGATGAATTCTCTGTAAACGAAAGATCACTGCTCAGCTGGTCCTCGGTCTATAGCATAACCTCTTAGGACCTTCTTTGCAAGACAGATGGAGATTAACATATATAAATAATCATTTTATAATTAAAAATCTATGTATGTGAACCTATTCTCAATTTTTAGGTTAAATTATAGTTGTTATGTTTGTTATAACTACTTAGTTCAGTCAAATTAAAGTTGGACCCGGAAATAAATACACCAGTAGCGAATTTTGTGACAAAAAAACAAAAAAGGCTTATCTTTATTGGTGCTAATGTAGACGCATATTCAATTTGATCAATTGTAACGCCATTATCAATGGTAAAAACATTGAGTACAACATATTTAAATGAGTTTGATGCCGAGTTTCCAATGGAGAACAGGTCATATATCTTTCTGGTAACACACTTCTCAAAGGCATTGGTTCCTTCCCATAGGAAATCATCTATGTAAACGCATATGATGCCTTCAAATCTACCCTCATTATACCACACGAACAATGACAGATCAAGGGAACAGATCTGAACCGTTAATGCAATCAACTCGCTCTTCACTCACATATACCAAGCCCTCGCTGCATCACATAAACCATACACCGTCTTTTTTAACTTCCACAATTTCCCATTGAAGTATTCAGGAAGAGGCTTTAAATAAATGTTGTGATCAATCTTATTCCCCTGCAGGTAAGCTGCTTTTACATCCACTGTGTGAACCTGCTATTGTTTAGAAGCAGCTAAACATATGGTCAAACGTACTGATTCCTTCGAACAAGTTGGAGAATCCTTTCTCGACATAATGTATCCCTTTGAATCCACCAATTTTGCTTTAGTGATAGTCTAGCCATCCTTAATCTTCTCCATTACCACCTAACACACACTTATCACATGTTGTCCCGCTTCCTCCACCTCTTTGTATACATAATTGTCCTGCCAGTTCTTCATTTCATTTTCCTTAGCGATGTATATATCATCAGAGTTGAACAAGACAACCCTTTCCACATCATCAGGAACAAAAGACCAGTCACTCAGATGATTTAAATTAATCCAACCAACGGAACCCTCAGAGTCATGCTGAATATTGTAGCAATTGCTATATTTTCCAGTTGATTTACCCGCTCCGCTTATAATTTTACCAGACACCAACTCACCAGTATCAGAATTCACACCTTGTATTCACTGACCTACTCTGATTTTATTTGTCCCACTATGAGTGTTGGATTCACTTAAAGATTCACTTTCATGAGAAACTATAACTTCCTTTCCACCTACATCATTAACGGTAATTTCTTCAGAAATGTTGTCGTCATCATCCTCTGGAGAGTAATGTTCTGTAGAATTATTCTGCTGTTCATTACAATTTGAAAAACCACTTGAGTCAGATTTAACATAGGGTTATGATTAACTTTCAGATCTCTAACCAAGCGACAAGTGTGAACTCGGACATATATACCCGCATGGCGAACTAAGACGTCCAATTACTACGCTGGGTCCATGCCATTCCTTACTATCATTTCTTTTATTAGTAGACCTCATCGCATGTTAAAGTCTCAGCAGGAGTACTTTGAATATTCCTTCTTAACATACACCTTATCTTCTCACTGGATTCACAACAAAGGAATTCTTGTCTCGCCACATGCATTGCATTCAAATTATCCCTCACCATGATTGACGAAGAAACTTGCTCTAAAACAGGGAGATGGCTTTGAAAGACATCAGAAACGGCAGGATTGAATCCAAAAATTAACGGGTTAGGGGAAAATCCAGAGAAATTTGACAGAGCATTACAAGCAGAAATGGCCCAAGCGCGACATTAATATCACACAAAGTATCAGCAATTATCTTACTAACCATATCGCCAATTACAGCATTTAGTCGTTTACTCCATTACTCCAGGGACTTTCAGCTGCTGGGGTCATTATTTTTATATTACATGTTTCACCCAACTGATGCATCTCAGTGTTGTTGAATTCATGACCATTGTCTGACAACTTTTTGGGGGCATCCAGCTTGAAAAGAAGGCTTTAATTATTGTTTTTGATTGTTTGTCACAAATCACAGCGGCCGTACAAAATCTGGTAGCCAGATCAATAACTAGGAAATACAATTTCCCCATACCATGAAATCCATAGACACTGTTTCATAAAATTGTGTTGCCAAGGGGATACTTACAATAGAACGAGTATTGGGTTTTTGTACTTCGTACAAATATCACACAACTGACTTGCCAAAATGAAATTATTCATTTTGGCATTTTTCAACAAACTTATCAATTCTTCTGCAGTAGGGTGTCCAAATTGTTTGTGCAATTTCAAAGCAACCTTTACATCATCATCAGTGGACAGCATAACCGTAGATTGCACTTCTCGGCCTAGTCATAGGAATAATGGAAGAATGTAATAGCCTGAAGTAGTTTTCACAAGTTTAATTTTCTCCACGCCAATCGGGATAATATCATTATCAAAATTCCACAACATTTTTGCTTTCTTCATTGATTTACAGCTCATTAAGAGGGGGATATTACACTCCACAACATCTGTAGTAATATTAGCACTTACACTTTCAATCCAACATGGGAAAGTCAAACGCTTCAATGATGAGAAGGTGTTACTGTCTCCAAAGGTAAAAGTAGAAGTTGAAGACACCTATGTAACCTATGAACGCTGGAAATCACTAAGAGATGTTAGATAAGTATTGAGCAACCAGTATCCAATACTGCACAATCTTCTGATTCACTTATTAGGGTGTGTAATTTTTTTTTTTTTTGACAAACCACACGTATATCCCATAAAAAGGGATAATTGAACGCATTCAGAACTATAGTCCTCTTTCTTGCCACTATTCTCGTATGCATGCTGACATTGACGGGCCCAATGTAAACGCAAGTCACAAATAAGACACCTTGATAATTCGCCATTCAATTGGGTTAAGTTTTCTACCCCTTCCCAGGTTGCACCGGTCAACATACCATGCAGGCACCATGAACTCTCTGAGCACTACCTGCTCTATAGTATGGTTGGCCACGCCCGCGACTATAATTGATCGTGATTTCAAATCATGGTAGGGAAATGTTAATGTTATAAATGTATTTATTAATTAGAATGAAATAAGCTCTTGCGTATTTATAACATAAATTTTCTTAAATATGTAAGAGATGTCAATTTGGCTCAGTCGGTACTGACTACCAATCAGTTGGTCGTGATTTCAAATCACGGTAGGGGAATGTTAATTTTCCATATCAGTTTCGTTCAACATGACGGCACAGACAAACAGTGAAGAGTTTTCTGCCCTAAATTTGGTGAGGATTGTTCTTGTTCTTGTTACGGTAGAAAAAAAACTCATACTATATCTCATGTTGGAATGTAAACTTCTTTTTAATCAGTAAGAAATCAAAGATTCTGATAATAGTGAATACATTTTTTTTTATTACATCCAATTAATTAAGTCCAACTTAAATCAATTTCCCATTTCTTCACGCTTAAAAGGGATATCCTAACCATCAGCGAATTTCAATTTCGGACCAGTACTGGAATAATCAAAAAGAGAAACGTTCTACTAGGTTTTAACCTAATACCAGAATAAAACTTATTTGAAGCCTTGAATATATGAATTTAAACGCTGGGGGCAAACTGCATTGCAAAACCATATTAACAATATAGTAATTTTATTTAACTTTAACATAAAAAAAAAAAAAAGAAACATTCTCTTTCAATACTTCGTTGTTTTAGATAAATGACTTTTCAGGTCAATGTCGTCACAACATTCCCGTTACTATATAATCATTGTTTACTATCATTGACTTCCAATTTCATAACACTCTTGCATTCCATGCTCACACACCAAAAGCATGTACAGCCTTGTGTATACATATGTTTCACATACTCACACAGCACAAATTTATATTTTAACTATATGTGATAAATTTAATTATTATAGGGACTGCGATTTCTTCTCCTTTTCATATTAAAACCCAAAATCTATATTTTACCCTCTTGTCTATCAGCTGTCCTGTACTTATAATCTAGTAACTTAATTTCATTTGTTTTCTGCTAAGTCTAAAAATAAAAATCTTCTCACATTCTCATATTTATACATCAAATTCAGAATTCCCAGAGGCCTGTAGCAGTTCTATACATTCATCAGCAAAAATTGTAATTCCAATAATATTTTCCAGTACAAAATGACAATTATAACTGTCATGAAAAGAAGACAGTTTGTAAAACATAATATTGTTGAATAAAAAGAAAGTGTACAATTATCCTCCCCAAAATAAACAATACCAAAAATTGCAAGGTCTCATTGAAAAACACACACCAGAGGCATTTCTCTCTGCTTCAACAGAATGATACAATGGAAAAAGAACAAAAACACATCGGCATGAATCCATGCTTAAACTCGGTGGCTTAAAACCTGCCCATTTTCTGATTAACGTGGGTGTGGATACTTCACTCCAGACCGTTTTTTCATTTATTCAGTGCCACCAATAAGGATTTGATCCTTTCAAACCGATATCCGTCGACACCCCTACAAATGATTCTTCAGGTGCGGAGCAATTTCTCCAGACGATAACTGCAGCAAAAGCCCTAAGGGGAGACCTTTGAGTGCAGTGCTGTGATTCTTGAACCCAAACAAAGGCACCAATTTAAAAAATAAAATAAAAAAAAAAAAATGTTCATTTTTTGGGGGGTTCTTCTATTCTATCTTGTCCATTGCGGTTCGTAAAAATAGAAAAAGTTTGTAGCTCGTTTTTTTGGTTCTGCTCTGTTGTTTCATGACTCCTGTGTATTGTGACTTGCTTTCGCTTGCGGATTGTCTAATGGTTCGTTTGTTTGATATCGTGGTGGTGAAATGAACTGATATGAAAGTCAACTGGTTGTGTAGCTCTAGAAACATTGAGTTCAACTAACCGTTCCCCCTGTGGAGTGAGCGGCAGGGCTGCGGACACAAGTCCTAGGCCTCTTGGACAGCTGGCCCTCGTCTCTCCTTTCCCTTCTTACTTTCTCTGGGTATTCATCTCTATCAGTATACCCAGGTTTTGTTATTGTAAATAATCTGGAATTCTTTTGTTTGTTATTTTAACAAAATCCAAATTTTAATAACAATCTTTACTTTTCAATTTCAGCCAAATAAAACAATTCATTTTGTTTACCATTTGTCAATATAGCTCTTAACCGAATTCCTGACCTAATAATCGCATTTTATATAATGGCACAATTTTGTATATACGCATTTAAACTTATTCTATCTATCCATCTATATTGCTACATTCAACAGTGTTTTTTTTAAAAACACAAAATACGCACACACACATGTACTGATGAGCCAAGACATTATGACCAGCAACATGTGGTGAGAGTAACAGCTACTGTCTTGTAACAACTATGCATGATCAGAGTTATATAAGCAGGTAAGTCGGCCACAAGTACTTTCATTTTGATGTGTTGAATAGCAGAACAGTTATAGTGAAGAAGAAAAATTTGAGTGACTTTGATAAAAGCCAAATCGTCATGGCCCAGAAGAATAGATATTTCCAAAATGGCATGGCTTGTGGGCTGCTCACATTCAATTGTGGTGAGTACCTATTGGCAGTGGTTTGAAGATGGAAAAATCACCAACCGTCGACAAGGCATTGGGTGGCCAAGACTTATTGATGCGAGAAGTGAACAGAGGCTTTTCTACCAAGTATGAACCAACAGAAGGGCTACTATAGCACAAATTGCAGATATCTTTTATCAAGGTTAAGGAAGGAATATATCAAAACACACAGTTTCATGATCATTGTTGTGTATGGGGCTGCATAGCTGCAGGCCAGTCAGAATACTCATGCAAATCAATGTTCAGGGCTCTGGACTAACTTTTCCCCCTACTGTCCCGGAACCATTCCGAAAAACAATGTAAACCGTCCCAAAATCAAAATATTGTTTCTTTACTTTGTTATTATCATCTATAGTTGTTAGTAGGATAATAAAAACACCATTAAAATGTTGAATAAATAAATAATTATATTTACTCTGCAGAACCTCCACCACATAACTTGCAGCGATTTAAGGACCTGCTGTTAACATCCTGGTACCAGATTCTAGAGGAAACCTTTAGAAGTCTTGTAGAGCCCATGTCTGTGGTGTAAGAGCTGATTTCCAGGCACATGGAGGACTAACACCTTATTAGACAGATGGTCATAAATGGTATTTGTGGCACAACAACTTGGACACAAATATGTTCATAGTGCAGACAGTGAGGAACAAACTCACTGTCAACGGCTTCCAAGACCAGCATGCATACTACTAATCTTACAAGGAAGCATGCATGAAGATATATGGATGAATGAAGAAGTTTGTTTGACATCAACATGAATACAAAGTAAGGAACAAACTCGCTTGCAAGACTTCTATGCTGATCAGTGCAACAGGGGATTTTCATTTAAACAAACATTGTGAAGACTGTCTTCCAAAATACACCTTGTACAGACACAACAAATGATTTCCATAAAGTGTTGCACATTTGACAACAAGTGTATGGTTATGATGAGTTTGTTGCATACAGACATGGCATTGATAATGATGGACTGAGCCATCAGACCTGCCCTCTTCCTGCACTAGTTTTGTTAATGATTATGTCTTCAGTGGCTGACCAGGTGGATATGTGAACAGCAACGACACTGGCTGTCTGGGCAGACAGGGTTGTCTCCGGGTGGTGGCATTGCAAAGTGCACGCCAATGCTGCTTCTTTTCTTCAATCTGTTGTCTCTCACGGTGCTCAAGGCTCTGTTCATTACCCCCCCCCCCCCAGTCCATGATGGCGATTTTTCAGGCCGTGAGGGCTGCTTTTAGGACATCCTCATCTCTCTTATATAACCCCCGGGACTCTGCAGCCATGGGCAAGTTCTTTGTAGAATAGTACCTTGGGTATGCTGTTGTCATCCATGCAAGCACGTGACAGACATGGCATTATTATATTTCTTGATAACTTACAGTAGACCAAACTTTAAAATAGGTAAACTCTTGTTAAACAGTAGTATCTTATTGTGAATATAAGCATTTATTTAGCGTGTCACAGCATACATATGGATTTGCTAATGAAAACAATGGTATGACTGGTTTTAAAACTGTATTACTAAGGTACGAGGGAGGTTCATTAAAGATTTGTCCTGACCCACTTCCAATGAGCGTAGGGAGATGAAATTGCACATACATGGGATACATGGGATACACTTCAATTTGCAGGACCATATTAATGTTTCTGTGTTTCAGGTGTGACCATGGAGTGACTGGAGTACAGAGCTGTGATCAGGTTCTTGTTTTTGAAAGGCAACACACTACAAGCAATTTTGGAGGTCGGTGACTGCAGTGTATGGACCAGATGCCCCATCCTATAGTGTTAAGTACTGGTATCAGCATTTCAAATGTGGCCGGACTTCAGTGGGAACAGCTCCTATTCCCGGCGGTCCTCAGTCAGCCATTGATGGTGACACCAACAAGTAGTCAAATCTTTGTGGGGTCTGTGGGGAAAAAATCATCCATGAACACCTGCATATGCGGAAAGTGTCAGAGTGGTAGGTTCCTCGTTTGCTCACACCTTTCCAGAAGGAAACCAGACTTAATTGCTGGAGAACCTTTTTGCCCGACTAATTATACATGGGTTCATCACTTTGACCCAGAGACTAAAGCACAGTCCAAAAAATGGGAGCAGCGATTCCCCACCACCCAAAAAGGCATGTGTCCAACCATCTGGTATGGTAATGTTCATAGTGACCAAAATGTTGTGGTGCTTACGGATTTCCTGGCCAGAGGTACCACAATAAACAGGACTTATGCCTCATTGCTGTTGAAGTTACAGGAAGCCATCAAAACTCATAGATGCAGTATGCTCAGCAAAGGCGTCCAGATCTTGCAAGACAATGCAGCAGTACACAACTCTCATGTTGCACAAATGGAAGCATGCACCTGTGGCTACAAAATTCTTCCCCAATCCCCCCCATGAAGTTATATTTGAAAGGCAGGCACTTCCAGGATGACAACACTGATTAATGAGGTGCAATCCCAACCTGCAGAGTTCTACCGAAAAAGGTCTCCACAACTGCATCAAACAATGGGAGAAGTGTGTAGTTCTAGGTGGAAGCTCTATTAGGAGAGAGCCGATTTTTGTGGCTATCCATCCACTGGAAATGGCTCAGAACAAATCTTTAATGACCCCCACCCATTTTTACTTTGTTCAATCTTAAAATGCACTGAAGGTTTTTCTATTGTGTGCAAATTCATAATAGTATATACAGTATTTGCAATCCTGTATAGTCCATAGTGGTTTATAAGTAACTGCCAATTTCATATTCATAACTATTAAAAATGATATTTTCCCCCCCATCACCTAGGGGCCATGCCTGTTGGCTATGCACCAACAGTTTTGTGCAGATGGCCAGTAAAACTGTCTCTTTGGCCAATGAAAGTGCATAAATGTAACAAATGCATTTTTTGTTCTTCACAAACGTTTCCAATCCACCAGAAACGCTCAAACACACATGCCACATATTGGCCTGGTTGCACTTTACAACACTCTTCAGTGGGCCAATACAAAAACTAGAAAAATCTCCAGAATCTTTATCATCACAAGGGAGATTTTGATGGGATAACAGCAGAAATGGTTTTGTTTTGCTACTGGGCATAGAAAATCAGCTTCTGGTGAAGTAGGGGGACAGTAAAGAGATTGGCAGCTTGTGCAAGCTTGCAGAGACCAATAACTGGTCAAATTATCACTCCTACTGACCTTTGAATTCTGTCAAAATGAAGTGCATGGAATTACCTACCTGATTTTTGCGTGTCATCTGAGGAGATACAAGCTGAAAGGGGAGCTCAGAAAATGAGATTTCAGCAACGATATACAGCCACTGGAATTCAGGAAAATCCTTATTTTGTTCCCAAAAATGGAGAACAGATTCAAGTTAGCAGAATTTCACGAGGCACAAGTTCTTTTGTAGCAAATGTTGGGATTTACAGTGACATTCATAGAAGAGAGTTGAACGTGCAACCAGGCCAATATGTGGCATGTGTTTTTAAGGGTTTCTGGTGGATTGGAACCAACCACCGTGGCCCAGTGGGAGAGCGCGCACCTCTGGTTTGGGTTCAATCCATGGCCCAAGTCATACAAAGATTTTAAAAATGGTACTCAATGCCTCTCAGCATAAAGAGTAGGACTGAAGACATCTATATTACATGTATGCATCCTCAAGGCCAAAGAGACAGTTTTACTGGCCATCTACACAAAACTGTTGCTGCACAGACAACAGACGTGGCCCCTAAGTGATAAGGATGCCGATTTCCCAGCAATCAAAACTAAATATGCATTTTTGTTATAAATATCATCTTTAATAGCCATAAATACAAGTAATTGGCAGTGGCTTATAAGCCACCATGGACCATGCAGGCTTACAAATAAATAAAATACCAAATTTGTGATGCCATTAAACAAAATTTCAATGGGTTTTGGGAACTAGGTAATGGTAAGGCATGGTTTTGGGATTAGATGTATGGTAAAGCATCCATTAGTAGACATTGAACATACAAGCCTGGAAATTGTGAAGTAGGTATATATACCATACCCCTTCATACCCGCCCCCTATTTCCACCACTGATTAGAACATGAAAGAATCAAGGGACCAAATCAAAAAACTACACCCGAGTGTTTTTAGACATGCTCTTTTCAGTGGGTTTTTTGTTAGAAAATGGTCCACATGTTCATTTTTGCCTTTAAATCATTTTATAATCCAGTCCATTTTTGAGACCTTATATCTCAGGATCTAGAAAAACTATAAAGATTCAGATTGTGACATTTTGTAGTGCATTGATGCTAGTTTCTTCCTTGCCAGACAGTGCTCCCCAGAAATATCGATGAAATTTGGAGCTTACTCTGACATCTTTTTCTGAAAAAATAATTTTCTAGAGCTAGGCTGATAATATCTTCAAAATCTACATAAAACGTTGACCCTGAGAACAAATTTTCTGCGCAGTAGAACTTCCGGTTCTAGAATAATGGCTAATTGAAAATGGAAAAAATAATTTGGCTGTCATCACATCAAACAAAGTAGTCATTGTTCTTGGATCCATAGTAACTGAATGAGTAAAGATATTGAGAGAAAATTTTACAGGACTTCATTTCATATCCCAAAGTTAGAGCAAAATCAGAAATGGGCGAGTGAGGACCATTCGTCCAATTGACATGGGATGACCCATATATGTACACACACACTTTATTTCCTGAAATAAACTTTGAGGGAGTACGCATGACCTAATGGTTAGCAGCTCAGAAAATAGAATTGGTGAATCAAGTTCAAACTCTGGCTGAGATAGTTTGCACTAATGCCTTTTGGAAAGGCACGAACCCATCTCTTCTTCCCCTAGTTATGGCTAAATAGTAAAGCAAACTGGGCTCTTTAGCCTTGGTAGGAAACCAGTCTAGGAGATGGACAACTCTGAATTCAAACAGGGGTAAGTCCAAACCTTCCAGCACAGTGACAGGCTGGCAATAGAGAGAGTAGTGAACGTATACCTGAAATGTACAGTTAACATGGCTCTGGTAAAGCTTTAATGGGCCTAGCAAGCTAGAAGTGGACTATAATAAATTGCTCGAGTAAAATAAAGGAGAATAAAAAACGGAAATAACGCAACCACAACTTGAGTACAAGTGGTAGATTAAGAATAAAAAAATAAATAAACCAAGAAAATACACCCTACATCTTTGAGGTCAAATATTACATTGCTTATAGGTTTAAACCTAATTACAGAAAAAGTGTTTTGATAGTTTTCCATATAAAACAAACAAAAATGGTGCGCATCTTCAACACCAGGAAACAGTATATAAACCTTTATAAATCTTCAAGTAAGTGACTATTATTGAAAGTATAATAATCAAAACACAGCAGATAGTGTTTCTTTGATGACATACCAAATTTGGGGTTTTGTTTTGTGTTTGTGTTGTGTAATTATGATTACTTGAGTTAATAGCAATTTTAAAATACTTATATAATCTCAACTGCTGCGGTGGCCATTTCATAATTTCTAGTGGTAATAAAAATACATGTCTTTCTGTTCCATGAAGCTTTTACACTGTATGATTGTAGGCACAAAGTTTTATGTACTTAATCTAGAAGTTTGGGAGTACTTTGAAATCTTTATTTTCATAAATAAGGTTTTTCTTTCAGACAACATAACTGCAGTAAATAAAATACTGTAACATTTTGATTGGTCTTGTAGCTTGTAGGAAAACATAGCCACTGAAGTATTGTAATTTTTAGAAAGGAATATAGATGATAACACACAAAATGCACACAGATGCAGCAGACATCATGTTATGGGTCCATAGAATCTGTTGCCTCATCTAACTCACTTTTGCAGATATTTCCATATAGACATGTGTTTTTGATGTATTGTAAAAATGGTCAGTTCAAAAGTCGAGCAATGCATCAATCTCTTGTGTTACTTGAACATACGTGCATATGCATCCGTCCCTATAAACTTCAGTTAACATACAAAAAGATTTGGTAACCGTTTTGTTCAATTTCACCAAAAATCTCAAACTGATGCATTGCTTGATTTTTGAACTGACCATTTTTATGTCAAGTCAGAGAAACGTTTACTTCAAGTGATGCTTTATAGCGAACTGAAGACGCGAGCAGATCAAGATTTTCAGGGGTAGTTAATGCTTGCCCATTGGTCAATATATACCATGTGGTTCATGCATGCAGGTTTCACTTACATAAGCCCAGTACTTTGTATGTGTAATTATCAGAGAGAATGAAAGTTTTAACATGATAACATGAACTAGTTTGTAAAATATTTTGGCAAAATGTGTTTACACACAAATATTTCTTCCCTTTCTTTGGTGCCTTCTTTTAGCATATCATCTTCCTCCCATTAAAATGTTGGCTATTGAAAACAGTACACAACATTTCTTAGAAGGCAAATATTAAATAAAACAATTGTTCAAGATAACCAAAAAGGAATTGAATCCCTGGTTCTTGGAAACTAGTTGTGATTTATATATAAAGCCAAATACTCAAGGTTGAATACACTATCTGGACAATAGTTTTTAACAATTACAACACAATGCTTTCCTCTTTTTATAAACAAATGGTTAGATAACCACATATATAAAACGCAACATGTATATATTTTTGTTGGTAACACTTTTTTAATAAGCGCAGATACTACTCTGATCTTAAGCTGAGGGCTGGAGAGTGACATTTGGATCCAAGCTGTGTTGCCGATTTAGAGCGGTTCATGTTAGATTCAGTGCGTTTCTTGTTTTGGCAGTGCAAAAAGCGCTAAATTAGCATGTTTGCACCTAAACATTTTGACCACTTTATAATTTAGCGCTTTTTGGCAGTCAAACTAGCACGAAAATATTGTTTCAGTTGGAAACATTGGATCCAAGACAGAGCACAAATACTCTGATCCTAGGCAGAAGTGCCAATCCATTCGTTAATAAACATGTATATTTTTTATGGGTACTATACTAGTATTAACTAAAACAACTGTTCGACAACACAACAAGGAATTGAATCCCCAGTTCTTGGCAACAGTTGTAATTGTTATATATATATAAAGCCAAATACTGTAGGTTTAATACCCTATCTGGATCTGTGTTTTTTTTGGCAACCACATTTCTTCCTCTTTTTATAATAAATGGTTAGGTAAGGCAGTAATGTTTATAAAATGAAATGAAAAAAAAGTATCTCTTTTAGAGATTAACCAATTATCTGTAATTAGCTTTACAAATAAGCACATCACATGCATGTTGAATATGCAATATTTATTTATGTTAAAACGATTTTGTATGATTTAAATAATGCACTGAATAGCTACTCAATCCCCTAATGGACAGAGCAATCTTGAAAAATTACATGTCTTCTCATACTGCTGAACACGAACACATCTTCCTAGAGAGTATGTAGTATGAGCAGGGACATCAATGCATGTTTGTCTTGTCTCATTTTTATTTGCCTGCCTGTTTTTCAAAATGCTACACAGTCTAGAGAGCATGAAAACTACCAATATTTGCATGTGCCACGATTTTACGTTTTCTTTCCAATCACTGTTCGTTGGTACACACATTTCTAGCTTCGTTAGTGTGCGGTGTTAAGGACGTTATCAGTGGACATACATTACAAGGACGTACAACAGCTAGGTGTTAGTTCTGGACACACGTTCGTGAACGTGTGTACGGACGTATACGCAGCTTGTAATGTACATGGTGCGTAATGCGACTTAGTTGTACGCTTTCATCTTCCAGTGCCAGCACGTGACTATCCACTTTAGTAGTACGAGTAAAATGTCTGCTCCACCCGCCACACAGCCTTTCCCTCTCTCACGTTTTATCTGTACGTATTTGCGATTTAAAAAGCTGAATCACAACAACATCTAAATTTAAATTAAGTACATGCTTACAACAAATCAATTTCTTTTTGCTATTATTTACACAGCCATGGGGGAAATAAATACGTGCGTATACGCGAGTATAGTGAGCAATGAATAAATAGTGGAAAGGACGTAGGAATTACACAAGGACAACCCAAAAAGCAAATAACGTATCGTTATTATTTCTTTCGTCATAACACACATTTCTATTAACGCCCTACTAAACGAGCTCAAAAATTAATTGCTATATATCAGTTATTTTAATAATGGGAGGAAAACAATGATAATAAATAAAACAAAGAAAATGGATTTATATCACGAGTTTAAAAGTGGGGTTGGAAACCGTTAAGGTTTAAGATTCATTCCCCACTCTTCCTTTCCTCCAGTGTTCGTCCCAGATACTTTTAACAAAACAGCAGAAAAACACAAAAGAACAAACAGTGAGAGAAAACAAATATCGTGCAATTTGAATAAAAGAGAGGAAATTGCCAAACTATTTAATCATTTAGACAGGAAAATGACGTTTAATGAAGAGAAATAAACTAGAAAACAACGTCGACAGTAAAGAGAAAAATAGGCCATCTCACTTTTTAGACGAATATACTCAAGTCTTACGACGTTTGTTTCGAGACTGTACACAATACTGTACAGTCAAAATAAGAAATTATTCAAGCAGACAATTCATTAAAATAAGAAAAACACGAAAAAATACTATTACTTTGATATATAGGAAATTAAGAAAAGCTGCATTAAACATGGGGGCAGGTGGCATGTTGGGTTTAAAGAAAGCAGTTAATGTTTGTTGTTGATCATCCTAAAACGTTAAGACGACCAACAAAAACTGCCTTCTTCAGGATATTTCCTATCATGAAAACCCGCCATGATTGACCTTATTTTATATATCACTATTTACAAAAAATACACATTCATAATATGAAACGGAGGAAAATGATCGGATTTTTGTTTAGGAACGAGGAAAGAGCGATGGTGGCGTGTGTAACTAAGTGGTCCACATATGTGTAGCCTTAGTCACACCATTCAATAGGGAGATAATTATTTTTCATTATTTTCAACAGAGGGATAAGTTGTTTTTTTATATACTAATGATGCCTAATTTTTATTTTATTTATTTGATAAATAAATAAATTAGGAAATCAACATCAGTTCTTATTCCGTTTCCAGACGTAACTAACTAATCAATCGTGTTGTTCGGTAGACATGAACATATTTCTGTCGATTACATAAAGAAAACTTATTCTTAAACGTATTTAATATAAATATCATTTAAATTTACCCACTAATGTGCGTGTATATCCTCTCTGGGTGCTCTATTAATCTGACCGTATGCTGAAGTTGGCTTTTTATCCAACAACGAACATACACACAGATCATTGTGAAAACGATATCTATTTTTAAAAAGTTAAATAAAATAAAAACTTAAAAAAAAAAAAACCTGTCATAGTAACTAAACTACAAAGTCAATGCGAAGAAGCAGCAAGTCACATGTAACGGTGGGAGAGAATAGTATTTTTTTTCTAAGAGGACACATATGGGAACTAAGCAAGCACCTGTGTACTAAACAGACTCTTCTTAAACCAAATTATCAAACTCCTTTTCCTCCTACCCATAATTTCTTATTGATGCAGAAATCAAGACAGATCGTTCTCGAGTTGTAATGAGTGCAAAGTAACATTTTTGAAAATTAGGTTGGAATCGACCTCAGGGAAACAACTGATACAAATAAACAGCTTATTGAATTGAAACCATGTTATTGTTATACATCCTTGTATTGGGATACTAAAAAAAGAAGCTTAAAGAATATATTTAAGATAAGATGGTCTAAAGTAAAAAATAAAATCAAAAAATAATACGTTTATGGGTGATTTTATGCAGTAAAATACGCAGTCCATATTTCTTTTATCACAATAGGAGTTTTTTTTATTCTCAGATCGTATGTAATGAAATTAAGTTTATGTATACTGCATAGCTAACTGATTACAGTAATATCTTAAATAGTACGGAGAAGGTATTGCTGTACAATTTAATGTAATTAAGTATAAGCTGAAAAACAAACAAACATTAAGACCTTGAACAGTACAATTTTGAACGAATTAACCGCACTAATCAAGGTATACCTGTGTATTTGTATATTAATTATCGTTACCCATGTACAACGTCGTACCAAACCAAATACAGTTGGGGTTTTCGAATTTCCTACCATCTCTCAGAAGTCTGAGAAGATAAGATATATAATTTTCAGCAGTCTAATAGTATTGGCATAAAACTAAAAGAATTTAAAAAATGGTTTATTCTTATTTTGTTTTAATATTTCCTTTTTTTTTTATTTACAAAAAAGTTTGGGGGCGTGTAACAGTTACGTCTTTTTCAACACAAATTCCAAAAATTAAATAATATCCTTAAGTGATAAATACTCATAATTCGGTTAAAAATGCAGGTATGGAAAAAAATACAAAACACCTTTAAAGGGTTAAAATAAAAATTAAAAAATAAATAGACGACATATATTGCATCCGACATATACTAGATTTTTTATTTTTTTTATAGGTTAACTTAAATTATTGCCTATTTCGTAAACGGGAAGCCAATTACAATTATTTTCATCACTGGAAAGAACACTTCAATTCATCAAGACGGTGGCAACTGGTATTATTTTTTTTTTGTTATTGCTACTTACTACGAAGAAAGCACCCTCACCTCCTCTCAAGGAAACTTGTAAAAGTTTACGACAATGTCATTTTTACTCGATGGCAGAATCATTACAAGAAAAATGCATAATTTTGGTTTTTTTAAACATAAATAAAAGCAGAAAAGGCAATTTCGGCGACTAGTATGTAAAACGTGACGTGACCATGAAGCGGCCATTTTGAATGTTATTTTTATGAAGAAAGTTGCCTCGTCGTACATGTTATCTATGACAACTGTGAACACATGAGCATAACATGTCAATAAACGGGTGATGATTTTCCCCTGAAAACTTTCAACACGCAGTAAAGTCACAAGAAACCACATAGTCGTAATTTGGACCCAGAAACACACGCACTTTTTTCCCCACCATCACCCTCCCCCCCAAATTTCATTTAATCTCTAAATTAATTTTTATATTTAAAAATCAATAAACAAATTGAAATAATGAAAAAAAATTTTTTTTTAAAAAAGCACACAACAGAAACTTTTAAATTAAAGGTGCTCTTTGTTTTCAGCGGTTCAAGTCTATTTCTTTCGAAATGTTGGCATTTATTTA
Organism: Architeuthis dux; assembly: GCA_006491835.1. Classification (NCBI taxonomy): domain Eukaryota; kingdom Metazoa; phylum Mollusca; class Cephalopoda; order Oegopsida; family Architeuthidae; genus Architeuthis; species Architeuthis dux. The sequence goes on from VCCN01000724.1 coordinate 5,830,036, forward strand.
TTTATTTACAAAACGTCAACAGCTTAGTAAGTTTATTTTAACTTAGTAAACAGTAAAAATATTTGACTTGCTTGCATTGCAGGAACTTATGTAAGAGTTGTTTCGGGGGGAGGGCAGCTGCGAATACGAAAAAAAGAAAAGAAAAAGAAAGCTTCCCAGTTAAGGAATTAGCAGATAACTATCTTTTTAGGGGTTTAGATTTGACAACTTCTTTTTTTTCATACACAATTATGGTATTGATGTCACAATACACAAAAAAAGAATGTCGTTCTGATCAGGAATTATGCACATTATTGATTAAAGTGTAAATAAGTCCTACCACTACTACTACTACATGTATGTATGTATGTAATTCTGAGAATCTGAGATGTATACATGTGCAGAAAGGAAAGAAATACGATATAATAACGAGGAATGTAAGTCAGTAAAGAAGTGCGAGGTGTTGTATGTCGGCCACAAATAGAGGGCTCATTTTCACAATAGGAAGACGAAAATAGGTACATTTTGCACTACCTTTTCATATTCACGACAGACCAACACCTAAATTCAGAAACTAATCGTCAGACTGGTAGATGTAGGTAAAATGGATGAAAATAATAACAAAATAGACTGGTCATAAGATAGATAGTATTAACACAAGTACACACTGTGAGCATAGTAAAAATGACTATGACATGGAAAAACGAACTTTATATATACCCATACTATAAGTGTTTACTGTTTTCTTAGCACTGCCAGGCCGATATCGGATACGATAACGTAGCCAAAAACACTACACGGGCGACATATTGGCCTAAAAATGTAATTAAATTAAAATTAAAAAATAATGTGTTTTGCTATAGTCACAAAAAGGCCATAGCGCTAGCCTAAAAGGGGTTAAGATTAACAAATAATACTTAAGTATCGACCTATTTTGTAATTACTTTAATTATTCCTTGTGTTGGGTATAACATGTTTGTTAGAAATATATGACCCAAACAATAACATTAAGATATTATTAGGCAATATATATTTTTAATTCTTGAAACTATTTTCGTTTTATTTATTTTAGGTATTTTGATCTTGATCTTGATCATCAAACTAAGATATTTCTTAAAATTTTTTATAAAAATTCTATTCCGATGATAAATAAACATTTATTTATTTTAAGGGACAAACAATATTTTACAAGTATGTAATGTATGTATGCTGAAAATAAAATAACGTGGAGTGGTCAAAAACAGGGGGATCAATTTATTATATGATACATAAGAAACTGATCACTGAATCTTTATTTCGTTTTTCAATGACAAACCAGTGAAACCACAGTTCCCACTCATTCAACACATACGGTAGGTTACCATAGACAATAATAAAATAAATATACAATCATACACACGTTTACACAGTTTATATGTGGGCAGCCAGGGTAAAGATCAGAAAGAATACACACACACACACACACACACATATATATATTGTATAAAGATCAGAAATAATAAAATAAATATGTGAGAGAAGGAGAAAATAAGGTGAGAGTAGATGGATAGGTAAAAGAAAATAAAGATCCGGTCAGGATGACCGAAGACGTACCTCCATTTTTAGGCAGGGTTCGGTTGTCCAGGTTAGCACAAGTGCAGAAAACGATGAAAAATTGAACGAAGACGACGATATAACAAAATAAACGTCTCTTGTATAGAATCATCGTCAGTCGTTCGCCCCCCTTAAAGTAGGTATTTAAAAAAAAAAAAAAATGATACATACAGCCCAACAAATTTTTTACAATAATGTCGTCGTCGTCACCGTCCTCCTAACACTACAACTACAACAAGTATTGTTATTATTGTTGCTGTTATTATTACTGATATTATTGTTGTCACTATTGTTATAATTATTGCAGTTATTACTATTATTATTATTATTACTCTGGTCGTTATTACTGTAGTTATTATAATCTATAATCGTATTATTGTAGTTGTTCTTGTCGCGATTATTGCTGGTCTTTTTCTTAGTCCTTCTGTCGGTCGATATCCTGGTCATCTTCATGGTGATGATTTGTCGATATATGTAAGTCCCTTTTCTTGTTTGGTACACGTATATTGTATATATTACAACCACATCACTAATTGTTGTTGCCTGCTAGCATCAGTACTTAAGTAGTAAAACCACCAGCACCAGTAAGTTTCGTTTCTCAGCCATTACGGGCGAGAAGTCATGAATGGACGACGTTGCTTTTTCCCCGAAAAAGTAAGGCGCTATGGGAGTAATAAGAAAAAAACGAGAGAGGCGGAGGGAAAGGTAGAAGGAAGAGTAGAGAATTTAATCGTAGTAGGAGGTGTTCAGACAAGGGTAGAGAACCGCAGTACGGAAAGAAAAATAGCGTTAGAAGAGGCAGGTAATTATTTATTTATCTTGTCTTCCTCCCCTTCCTCCTTGTTTGTGCGTGTAGCTATTACTACTAAGCTTAGTTAACCTAATCTGGCACAGGGTCAACTTATTATGCGTGCATGTGTCTGAAAGAAAAAGAAGTTAGGTAAGATGTTAAGGGGTGAGAGGAGAGTAAAAATAGAAGAGACAAAAGAAAAAGGAGGTAAAGATGGAACTTTTTAAAAAGTGAAGAAGAGAGACGGAAGAAGTAAGAAAAACAAGGGAAAACAGAAAATACGAGAAAAGGAGTAAATAGGGATTTGGGATTAACAGAGAAAGAGAAATAATAACGGTGAGTTCAGGATAAAAATTAAGGGGAAAGGGTAAAAATAGAAGAGAGAAGGAAAGGGTGAACACGAGAGTGATAGAAAGCAAGAGGGGGGTGGATAGATCACAGGTAATTATATAATCAGTCAGTGTTGCCGATTTAGCGCGATTCGCGTTTTAGCAGTGCAAAAAGCGCTAAATTGGCGCGTTTGCGCATAAAGGATTTTGGCATTTTCCGGCTATTTTTGACCATTTCTAGTGACTCTTTGGTAGTTTCTGGCCAGTTTTGGCTATTTTAAAAGAATTTAGCGCTTTTTGGCAGTCAAACTAGCGCGAACATATTTTGGGGGTTTGCAACACTGTAATCAGTAAGAAAAAGGGGAAATATATAAGCGTGGGGGCAACAGATAATGATCACATGAAAAAAGGAATAACAAGAATGTACATTTAAAAAGAAAGAGAGGAATAAGAAAGCAATATGAGAGAGAGAGAGAGAGTCAGAGAAGTGTGTAGGAGAGACAGAAATAAAGTCGTGGAAAAGTGGGAAGAAAATGAAATATAAATAGAGGGGAAAGAGTCAGAAACAGATATAAAAAGAGGGAAATGTAAAAAGAGAGACGATGAGGAGGATAACGAAGACTAAAAGAGAGAAAGAGAGAGAGAGAGGGAAGAGGAAGGAAATAAAGAGAAATAGAAGGAAAGAAAGCTGAGAAAATGAAGTTGTAGATGTGGAAGGAAGAGAGAGAAAAACGACTGAAAAGGAAAAAAAAGAAACAAGACTAAAAATGAAGTGATAAAAGAAAGAGAAGCAGATGCAAAATAGACTAGGGTTGAGAGAACAACAACAAAAATAAAACCAACTTAAATCGAGGGAGTGCTTAACGCAATTGAGAGAGAGAGAGAGAGAGAGAGTGAGAGAGAGAGAGAAAGGGAACCGTTTGCTGTTTGTTATTGAGAGACGTGATGGCGGGAACTCAGGAGTAAGAGTGGAAGTAGTGATTTTAATGAAAGAGCGACGAAGAAAGGTGAATACCCTGAAAAAGGCTTACAAAACAAGGTGTGACGCTGCAAAAAAAAGGGATGATGGGGGGTGAGAAAGGAAAAGAGCGAGAAACGATCTCCCCCAATCTCAATGCGATGCAGCAGGCGCGTGAAGTTCAAGTATATGTGAAAGCGTGAAAAAGAGCCTGGGGATTTGAGCCTCTAGCCTTGACGAGGCAGGGGCCCGGGCACAGAGAGACTTCGGGGATAGAAAGATACATATTACACAGATCACACGGAGAGGATAAACCTAACACATGTTAATATAGTATACACATGATTGGCAGTGAAAAAAAACAAGAGGCGAAAACGGGTTACGCATTATTGGTTTAAAAAAAAAGAAATGATATTGTCGGATTTATATGTGCTTAATGCTCTCAAAATGAAGTGGCCTTCGGTCAGATTTGTAGCTATGAAAAGGCAACAATGCGATACAAACACGGGGTTAGAGTGCAAGTGCGAGCCTTTAGGGTGTGTAGAGAAAGAAAAAGTGCAACGTAAGTGGGAAACTTTCTTTTCTTTTTTTAAAAAAGAAGACATACATTTCACAAGACAAGAGATGGAGAGAGAGAGAGAGAGAGAGAAGAAGAAAAGAGAGCAGAAAGAAACAAAAAAGGAGAGGGTAAGAGAGAGAGAGAGAGTACAAACAGCGACACGCACAGAAATAAACATGACGCTAACAAAGGCAAGAGGCAGGGAACCACATGAGACGCAGTGAAACACGCATGCACACGCGCACACTGAAAACTGTGACTACTGAACGCACTTGTAAGTGTATATACACAACTCTTCTACTTATATAACGAACAGTGTGATTATTTCTGTTTCTCTGTCCATAGCAATGGACTCTTCCACTTAAAGGTAACAATTTTGCTGCTTTTCTCCTACCCACCATTTGAAACGATGGACTCTTCAACTGAAACGTAACGAGTTCATTCATTAGTTTATTTTCTAAAAAAAAAAAAAATCATCTCATAAAAATTCAAATAAATCCGTGAATCTTTTCACGGGGCTGAATTATTTTGAAATAATACATGCGTAAACACTAACAGTGGACATATAAATATAAACAAACAAGTACACTACACGCATGTAGTTCAGAGATTTTAAATGGAGAAAAAAAGGAGAGAGAGAGAAAGAAAGAAAGAAAGAAATAATATGAGAAAGAGAAAGAAAATACAGAAAAGAAGGAGAAGGTATTGGAAATAAGGACACGAATGACGGGGTAGAAGTTCTTTTGACATAATAACATTTTCGGGGACCCAAATTTGATTCATCCGAAAGATTAATTTTTCGGTCTTCACCGGTTGTTATTTATTTAATTACACAATCCTTGTTTTAATTTGTTTTAAATTAATTTTGTGATTCCATTTCTTCACAATATTCTTTTTGTGTTGTTAAAGGAGTCTGCATTCTATATTTCATCCTTGTTTTGATTAGATTAAAAATTAAAGTTTTATTCTGGCATCGTTGTTTTGATTAGATTAAATTAAAACTTTGGTAATAGAGCGGCGTAAAATTCGCAATTTCTGTTTGAATGGCGTAAAAAATATTTTTGATATATTTAACGGAACGACAAACAATTTTATTTATTTACTTTTTGTGTAGTTTTTGATTTTGAAATAAATAGACAGACCGTCAGACCGACCTTTCATTTCCCACATGAATTTTAATTTATATTTTTTTTATTTTGAAATATACGAAACGTACAGAAATAAGTTTGCAACTTCAATCGTAAACTTTCATCCTCCAACAATATTTTGTTCAGATAATCTACAAAGGGAACCTACTTACTTATTTAACTACTTTAATTACCTAAAACCTATTAAATTAAACAAAAAACCATTAGTCCCCTTTTCGAAACAATACTTATTTCAGGCTCTTTATCTTTATTTTCAAAATTGTGTAAAATTTGGGTTCCTGAAAACGTTATTGTTACGTTCTTTTTTAGAGACGTGGGCTTGTGGCTCGTCTTTATCATGATGAAAAAAGAAAAACAACGTTCCTTTTTTTTAGAAGCAGTGACAAACACAAACACCTATCGTGTTTAGTTGCTTGTTTGTGTGCACGTGTGTGTGTGTGTATGTGCGTGCACGCGCGTTTGTGTGCGTGTGTGATTTTCTTTTTAAATGCATTCTGAAATTCTGAAGAATAAGCTGCATTCATCTATTTTTCAAGTATGAATTTTCAGAATAAGCTTCTTTTTTTCTTTTTTTTTACAAAATCGTACAAAACAACTATAAATGAAATTTCGTAATAATTGCCGAAAATGCAGAAAACATTCAGACAACAATATTTTACATTGTTGACATTCCTCTGTTACACACGGAGGAGGCAAGTTTGGTCATATGAACACCTAATCGTAAAACGGTTCAGCAGTCAGAAACTCCAAAGATATAGAGAAACTATTTGTATCTTTGAATCTCCCCTTTTCTTTTTTACTTTTTACTTTTTACTACAAATTCCTTTTCCATGTGCACTCATCTTTTGTTTTAAAGCTTAAAATTATGTTGTCATAAGTTTTGAATAAGCCCTGTTAACAATTTGTGTCTAGGTAAACTTAAACTATCATCTTTATGATATTATCATCCTCGCTAGCTGAAAGGCTGGTGACATGCTTAGTGCTTATGAAGTGAGTAAATAAACTAAACACTACAGTTCAACTTTGCCGTCGTGGCTGTAGTAGTAACTGCTCTAGTAAGAAATAGAAACATGGTGTTACTACTAATATATAGCCAACAGGAACTGTATGTGAATTAGTTGTACGTAGTAAGCACGGGGAATACGTAAACAGCGTGATAAACCATTGCATTCTACGACAAAGAATGTTATGTTTCAATGTCACCGTGTTTTTGTAACAATAGAACGAAATTCAAAATCAAGTCACATACGCTACAAAAAATGTAGCAAATATGGAGTCCAGTAATGCTGTGATATGTAGTGAAATACACTCTGGTTGTGTGTTCGTGTGTTCGTTTACTACTTGAAAGATAGAGGGTACAAGAGGCTGACGTTTTGAGGTGAATAGTAGTGACCGGAGATAAGTCAAATTAGCAAGATCAGGTTTTGCGCCCGGTGGGAGTGATATCATATCACTGGGCCAGAATATGGTTCTAACGACTGACTGAGGTCGCGAAAGAAGTAATGGAAGAAAGAGAATGCGTTCGACCAATCAGTTTCGAGTATGTTATGGGGTGCTCCGTCTATTCAAATCCTGAGTTAGTTCGAGGCTAAAACCAGAAAGGGCTTCGCGGTCCGCGCCGCACCCGCCAGGGTGCGGGAGAGCTTGAGGGAAGAAGAGAGGAAGAAACAAGGTTAGGACTACTGTGTTAGCTAGCGAATGGACCCTAGACAACTACAAGAAATTTCTAAGTATAAAGAAACAGAATTCAACACTTCGAATGCTCCGTAAATCTGCTTCGCGTCGTTGCCGTTTGTATGTTTCAACAGAAATAAAGAGGACGCATTTTTCCTGGAAACGACTGGACTTTGTCATATTTCTGTCAGACCACGTGGGAGAACTTTTTCCTGCATGGACCAAGTATTTCTTTTCCTTCCACAGATTCTCCTTTCCAGTAATTGTCGTTTAAGCCGCAGTCGATCACCCGGCCTGGAACGAGACGTTCATCATTGAAAAGAAATGCATTTTTGGAGACCCGCGTGTCTTTTGCATATTGACATGTGCAACCGGTTATGGTAAAGATATAAAAACTGCAATGCTGTTCAAAATTAGTCTTAAATTCAGCGTTTTTTCCTCTCTTACATTAGTAAAATTCAATTTTGTTGTTTTCTTTTCTCAAAACTAATTATTTTTTAAAGAAGACAAAAGAAGAAAAAAAAACAATACCAAGAAAATGATTGAATTTTTTTTTATTTCTTTTCAAATACCTTTTAAAAATCGGCCAATACAAACAATAAGTATTTATGGAACGAGTTGAGAAAAAGTTAATTTAAAAAAAACATGAAAGATATTTTGAGAAAAAAAGACTTTGAATAAGCGTTGCAAGATCACGTCCGAATATCACAGATAACAGATGCGCAATCATCAGATTCATTGTGCTCTTTTTAGTAATGCCCTGTTTATTGCTTCACGGAGTAAATAAGTACTGCGGTTTTGATTGGTCAGCAGTTGTACGCACTGCTTAGCTGATTGGCCAATTATTATTATCATCACTATTATTTCCATTCTTATTCTTGTACGTTATATCGATTTTTTCGGAATAACGGAATGAATAATAAAGTCGTATCTGCTCTCAATATGGAAAACAAACAACATGGAAACGAATTAAATGATATAAAAATAAAACACTTCGTATTGTTTTAGTTTTAATTTTGATGTTTTATAGTAAAAAAAATGCATGGGGATTTGTGATTTTGTTTTTTTCGTAGATTTTTGCATGCGTAACTGACAAGTGACGACAAAAAACAACAGTTATGCCCGTTTTTTGTTTTGTTTTTAATATCCTCAAACATTTGTGTCTTAGCTTTACATAAAGTAAAGTCTGTGAATATGTAAACGCAATGAATGGGGAATAGATTGTTTGTTCTGTATCTTTTCGACTGAGTGTGCTCAGGTTACGATAAAACGGCCAACGTCCACAAAAAGACCCACAAATTGACGGACCAGTTCTCCTTTAATAAATCAATCTTTATTATTATTGGATGAATGGAGTATTGTAACATACCACTTTTTATTAAATTTACCTTCATCTAATTGTAGTTGTTTTT
>VCCN01000724.1:5975086-5985943 GCA_006491835.1 Architeuthis dux
GAGAGAGAGAGAGAGAGAGAGAGAGAGAGAGAGAGGGGTTTACATACATAAAGTGAGGAGGAGGATTTTTGCATATGTGTGAGTGCGCGTGGCAGAGAGAGAGAGAGAGAGACATAAAGAGAGAGAGAAAGAAAGAGAGAGAGCGGGAGAGAGGTGGGGATATACATACATTAAGAGAGGAGGAGGATTTTTGCATATGTGTGAGTGCGCGTGGCAGAGAGAGAGGGGTATATGCGCGTGGCAGAGAGAGTGAGAGGGTATATGCGCGTGATTGAGAGAGAGAGAGAGAGAGAGAGAGAGAGAGAGAGAGAGAGAGAGAGAGAGAGAGATATGCCAAGTATATTAACTCTGCTTGGAAGAGGTATATGTTTTCACTCGTGGCTGTTTGTCAGTTTATCCACACAATATCTCCAAAGGGTCTCAATGAATTTGAATCAAATTCCACGGAGGTCTTGGGCCATGGGGCAAGGAAGAATTGGTTTTAAATTTTTCCAGCTATTTTTTCGATTGAGACATATTTAAAAAAAAGATTATCATACATTTATGTATGCACTCATATTTCTCCACACAATATCTCCAAAAGATCTCAATGAATTTCAAGGACTTTTTGTGGAAGGGTGAGCCAAATTTTGGGCCAGATTCAGAAATCTTTTTCGATTGAGAGATATGTTTCATATATTAAGAAGAAGTAAACAGCAGTCCAAATATGGAAAATCGAAACTACAATTACTTCTCCTACACCGTAGCTATAAATGAACTGATTTACATTCAGTGTTTAGTTAGTGTATAGCGTTGGCAGAGGTATGCGCTCTCTGAGTGCTTTCTAATTTTTGTAACTCCTCTGCCGGGTTTTTTGTCGTAAAAATTTGATGAAAATAAAAAGACTTCATTGCAATGTTTAAAACGCTTTTATTTTCATACAAAACAACTAATATGTACAACAGAAAGTTTAATAATTGTAATAAACACATAAATGTATATAAGAAAAAGAAAGGAATACCTCGTCCGTGGCAATGGACTGACGACTTGCTAAGACGAGTCACCTCGTCCATGGCAAGAGACTGATGACTGAAGACGAGTCCGTGGCAGCGAACTGGTTAAGTAAAAGGAACAATTTGAAAATGTAATTTGATGTACAATAGAAAGAGAGGAAAGTTCTGGAGAGACAGCAGGACAACAAGGAGAGAGAGAGAGGTATTAGTGATAGAGGAAGGAAAGAAGAGAGAGAGATAATGTTTATTAAGAGAGTGAGAGAGAGAGAGAGAGAGAGAAAGAGAGAGAGGGGGGGTAGGAACAGTTCACTGGGGGGGGGAGAAAGAAGAATAAGAGGTTTAAGAAAGAAGGAAAATAATTTAAAAACAAATAGTAATTTCCTGTAAATGTTAAATTGTTCAGGAGAACAGGGGTCTCTCTCCTTATGTGATTTAAACCAGACCGGAACTTTCATTCTGGCAGTCGGGTATGGGGCTATAATAGAGTCGCAAAGTGCTGACGTCATCAGTCGACTTCCGGTCCCAGTCGTCAAAAAAGTAATACTTAATTAGCACTCGAGAAATTTTGCTTGTTTCTTTATTCGTCGTTTTCCTTGGTTATTTCAACTGCAATTCCGCACATTCTGTCAGTATAGGACATGCAGTTTATACTTAATAAGAAAGTTTGATAACTTTTAGTTATTTTATCGAATTTTCATTCGTTCCCCCCCCTGGAAGTGCTAGCAGACTAGCATTAACCCCAATGGACTTTTGATAACAAAGCGACAACATGTCGATAAAAATTTATATTAATAAGAAGAAAGGTTGTAGAACATTCTCATGTAAAAATTATTTGGTAAACAATAACTGTAAAATGATACTTCACATTCGAAAAATATAGCCTTTGTTTTTAAGAAAAGGTGTATTTATATTGAATGCATACACAGAATATTAGAAAGGGCAACATGGATTTAAATCCGACTGGAGCCTTCATCCTGGAGGTCCGATGGGATCTAAAGAAAAATGGCATGTGACGAATAAACCCAAGTATTAACTGTATGATATCAATTTCTATTTTTTATTTTTACTAATTTTACTAATATTTTACTAATTTTACTAGTCGACTAAAAGTAATTCTTGTATTTTTATGTATCTTTTTAGATATGCCCCAAAACGTTTGCCGGGAAATCGACAACCTATTCTAAAAACGTAATTAAGATTTTTTTAAAAGACAAGTTTTTTCTTGGTTTTGCTAAAAAGAAAACAAAGCCCAAATCTTTATCTAAAAAAAACCCTTTTATGCTGTCTATTTTCTGAAAAATCTTCGGCTCTTTTGTGTTTACTCGGAGAAAGTTTATATAAAAATTATCTCCAATCTTTGTTATTACTAATGACACCAAGATTTTGACGATAGCATTATCTTTTATACAAGTTTGTGGCTTTTTTCTCAGGTGTCGACTTCCCGGAAAATTAACAGTATGTAAAGTTGTAAAATATTTATTTATTTACATGTAATGCCTCCCTGGACATCTCAATACATAACCTATACGTATATTTGAGCCATCTGTTTGTTCGTGCGTCTTCTCCACGAAAACTACAACGTCTAAATATTCTGCATGGTTAATCAATAAAAATCGACTTCCCATAGGTCATTTTCGAGCCAATCTTCGGTTATAAACATCAGAAAAAAATATTTTATACCAGGAGTTTCGTCTATCATTCCTCTCACGAATGGCACATATATTTCTTACAATAAAATCCATTATTAAACAAGTTTTGGTGTTTTGGAGGGTATTTCGCTTTTTGGGGGTAATGAAACACTGATAGCAGCAGTAACACTAAAACGGTTTAGGTGGATGTTTCGGTTCTCCGTCTCCCACCTCTTTTATCTATGACAACAGCTCTACCTAAATCATTGTGATGGGAAGGAAGTTTCCGTCTGACGCTCCCCTTTTTTCATTGACAGAAAATTCGGCGTAATTATGTTCATAGTGAACGGAGGGTTCACTCAACACCTGTTTTCTCATTGATTATAATTAGACGTAAATAATTTCATTGTAAAGCCAACGTGATTCAGGAGTGAATCGTACGGACACATGTCTCAGCGGTAATTCAGATTATTGTCTTGTAAGTAATTATTCTAGTTTTTTTTGGGGGGGGGTTGAAGTATTGTAAACCATTATTCTTAAGTTTTTACTACTATTTAGCTTCATCTTACCTTTTTATATATTTCTTGGCTCACTACTTCATTAAGGCCATCAATCTACAACAGCCAGTAAACAGCGCATATTGGAGGTTCACGTTTACGTATTTGTGTAAATAATAGTTTTTTTTACATTTGTTGTGTTGAGCAAGAGGAAATTAGATTCATATTTTTCACTGTGTTGTCTAATTTGAAGTTGTTTTCCACGGGCAACGCAATCCCTGCTAGTATTAGAATAGTCAACATTTACTGTTTTTAAAATTGAAATTTCAAAAGGAAATTTTATTCTAAAATTAGTTTAAACTTTTAGTTTATTTACATCGATAATTTTAAAAGTCGCTTCGATAAAAAGTCGCTTCGATTCAAAACGACATTTAATCGAAATGGCATTTTATCTAAGCGACATTTCATCGAAACGACTTTCAATTTAAAAAAAAAAGTGCGTGTTTTTAAAAATTGAAACTTCAAATGAAATTATATTCAAATTATTTCTAAGTTTCAGTTTATTTAAATTAAACATTTAAAAAGTCGTTTTTATTAAGTTTTATTGGCGATTTTTTGCGTGTTTTTGGCCAGAAAAGTCTTCAACTATCTGGCAACCTTGAGACTTCTTTATTTTAATAAATTGTTTTATAGTTTATAAAACAATTTATTAAAATAAAGAAGTGATTACATCTTCGGGCAGATCAAGGAATCGTTTTTCGATTGAGAATCTTTTTTCACACAATTATGCTTTATTCAATCATGGCACTCAAAAGAAACGATACATTATCGTAAGACGAGTTATCTCGTCCATGCCAATGGACTGATGACTTGTTAAGACGAGTAACTAAAAAAGACAATGATAAAGTCATTTTGATGAAAAGTCGTTTTGATGGAATGTCATTCGATAGAAAGTTGTTCAATGAAAAGTCTTAGTACCTATCTTTCCTATGATCTACAATTGTTCTAACACAGTGGTTCTCAACGTGGGGCTAGCCCCGCCCCAGGAGGGGGGCGTTGATTTGTTCCACGGGGGCGTTGAGGTGACTAAGGACCTTAAGGGGGCGTTCGAGCTTCTAGAGCGGGCGTGTGAAGATTCTATAAATATCTATGATTCTGATTTACAAATGTCTGTTGTTCAGTAGTATCTGCTTATAAACAAGAAGGAATTAGAATTAGGCAATTATTAAATGCTTACTTCACCAACCATTTCTCCTATAGAAGTAAGTAACTGGCAAGTGGCGAACTATTACTGTTATTCTATGGATTATAAATCCATTCATTTGCAAGGTTGAAAAACAAGAAATCGACTTGCAGGAAGAAATCATTGTGCTGCAGAATGATTAAGAAGCAGAGCAGATCTTTAATTGCAGAGGATATCACGAAATGTGGTTGCACCAGTATGGGAAATTTCCTGTTCTTTGACAAAAAACTGCTTTTAATTGCTTTTCCCTCTTCTTACATTGTAGAACGGGGATTCAGTGCAGTGAGCCATATACTTATGAAGGAAGAAAAACGCTTGGATATTGTTAGTCGTGGGGACTTGGAATTCTATTTGTCAAAGCTCGAGCCAGATATTGCCACACGTGTTATAAATCATCAAGCTCAAGGTCCAAATCTGTATCATAAAGTGCACAATTCCCCCAAATATTGATTTTTATCGGCTCCACTATACGTGACGATGACTTAAAATACCCAGTAATGTCAAGCTTTACTTGTTTCGTTTTGTATTTTCGTTGTCATTAGTTTAGTGAGAAAATATTTAAATGATCTTTTCTTGTTGGACGTTACTCGTTATTCGTTTTTTTTAGCTGGCAGTTGTCTTGGTGCTGGGGATCTTCCTCAGGAATCTATCTCCCCAACCAGCGAGAGTTAGCGCATCCCATATGCCTTTTATTTTTTTTACAAATATAATGTAGGCATTTAAAAAAAAACAAACTTACCTGACAGTAAAAACGATTTTTCATACAATCTGGGTTTATGTGTAAATCCATAAATACTGGGAGGAATTCACTAATGTCTGCGGCTATCAAAGAAGTAGCATAATCATTTTTGAAGGGCAACAGTAGAACAGTAGAGGTGACCCGGTGTCGTATCCTGTATAATGAGGTTATGTTGATGGATTCTACTTTGAGATGTTCGTGATGGAGTGTCCAGAAAGGAGACAAGTTTAAAAGAAAAACAAAACGACCATTTTGATGCCAGACATCAAAGACGAACGTTGAGAGTAATTCGCAGATAATAAAAGTTGATTCAGTACGCAGAAGGTTGATCAATTGAAAACGCCCCGAGATATTTGCTGCCTGCATTTGGGGATAAGAGGAACGGAAGTCTGGCCAGCAAAATTGCAGAAGAAAAGTTGAAAGGCGAAAAGAGAACAAGAAGATCAGTTGAGTTGAGAGAGAGGGGGGGGGGAAGAGAGAGAGAGAGAGAAGGGGGAGAGAGATAGAGACGGAGGGGTTAGAAGAGGGGGAGAAATAGATAGAGGGTGGAGGTAATGACAGAAGCAACGCGTTGATCTCTAGTTTGTTTCAAGAGGTTAAACATTTATTAGAAACCGTCAATCAAAACTGTCACCAAAACTGTCAAAATAGGTTTCTTCAGTTTTCAAGTCGGTCTGTCTGTCTGTCCGGCTGGCTATGTATATATTTATGCATCACCTGTACATGCCGCACCCATGGAGCTAGAGGGCTGAAAACTTAAACATTTACTCTTTATTATGTCTAGAAAAATTTTTTTTTACCCCCCCCCCCAATAGGTTTTTAGTGAGGGGGTTCAATTTGCAATGTAAGATTATGCTAAATTGATCCTTCAGTCTGTGTCCGTCAGCATTCACGCTTATGTTTTTTGAAAATTCAGCATGCTGCCAAAAGATGTTGGTCACGTGACGGTTTCTATTGAGTGACTAACCAGACCTGCTTTATTTATTTATTTATTTATTTATGCACTTTCTCTTTCATATCCTCTTGTCCTTTGACCAGCAAGGAAGTAGAGATTGGAGAAGGATAGAGATAAATAGAGAGAGAGAGGGGGGAGGGGTAATCAGATACGGCATACTCCTGAGGGAGGCCGGAGTGCTAAGCAGACGAAGCGTAATAATCGGTAAAACGAAGATGAAGATTGCAGTTCGAGTACAGATTTCCCCAGCTATTAGAAAGTAGAGCATTCCCATGAAACATTCTGTAAGCCGAAATGTCGTCAACCAAGGAAGCAATTACCATATGGGAAGGATTTTTGAGCATTCCCAGGCCACAAAAAATAACCTTGCGTGCGATTTCCGCAACCATTGGTCGCGATGCATATACTTGCAGAAAAGTATGACTTTAATTTTGAAAGGGGCACGTAGTTCCAGCTTAGGTTTGCAGGATGTTTTGAATGCTTACAATGATATACGTATGCTAGAAAAATGCACGGGGCTAAGCTGTGAAGCATACTGTCGTATTTCAAGCCTTACCGTAAACCTTATTTTCAAAATGTGTGACAAATATAAATCACCGTACAATGTGTCGATGCAGTTTCTTTTCCTTTTTGGAAAACTTATTTGTATTAATTTCACAGTTTCAAGCAAGTGTAATGTTGTAGAGGTTAAGTTTCAAAGAATATTAGAAATTGGAACGATTGTTACTTTCTTTCTAGGTTTCTCTCCCTCTTTTTTCCACCCCCTCCTATGTTTCTTGCATCCTTCTCTTTCGTTCTTTCTGTATGTCTCACTTCCTCTCTCTTCGTTTCTTTTCCAGCCTACGCTTTCTTCTTACATTAACCTTTCTTTTTCATTCTTTCCATATCTCTTTCTTTTTTGTCAATATCTCTCAATGCGAAGAGAAAAAAAGCACATCTAAACATTCTATCTCTCTTTTGTCCATAAAAACGTTCTCTATTCTATACAAATATTCTGGAACACTTACAGACTCTTACTACGTCACATCTCTACTGGACATAAAATATGTGTTCAGATTAGCTTGCATTGTTGAAAACTAAAATCCCGAGAGAATTATAAAAAGAAATAGCCTATGTTTTATCCTGAGGTTAAGTCAATATCCATGCAAAGGATCAGACCCCTGGGACTTTTAGTTCGGCCGTGATGCTCATTGCAGACATACACACATACATAGTCATACACAAAATAGCGACTTTCGCATAATATTAGAGATAGAGGATTAATTATAAAAAGTGTTACTCTTACACTCATCTCATCTTTCTGCGTCTCTTTTACTTCTCCTGTATTTTTGTCAACATCTCTTCACATTAACCCCCCCCTCCCTTCACTCTTTCTTTTGCTTCGTCTTATTTTCAGCCCAAGGTCTTTCCTTCTCACCTCATTGTTTTCTCTATCTTTCTTTCTTTCTTTCTTTCTTTCTTTCTCCTTCTTTGTATTCCTATCTTTTTGTCAATATCTCCCCATCTTTCTCTCTCACTCTTTCTTTTCTTCATTCTTTCTCTTTCTTCTATCCGTTTCCATCCCACGTTTTTCCTTCTTACCTCATCCTTTCTTTATCTCTCATAATACCTTGATCTTAATTCTCGTGCTGGCTGTTTCGTGATACTATTAGCCAGAGTCCGAGTATAACTTAATTCGTGTCTCAAATCTTATCTTAATAAACACGTATCCATTAGCGATTCCATTGAGATACAGGAATTATATCCGTACTAGTGTACCCGTGTCGTCAAAAATGACGACTGATTTATTAATTACTATCAGGGTTACCCGGCGTTGCCCGCGAAAAAATAACTTCAAATATAAAAAAAAACACTGGAAAACAAATGATATTTTATAGAGATTTCATAAAAGGGAAAAACAAGTCCCCTCTCGATATTGACCCCTAAAATGTTAGAAAAAACTTCCCCACGAATTGTAACCCCTAAAAGGGTAAAAATAACTTCCGATATTGACCATTAATAGTAAAAGAAAACATTTACAAAGTCTACAGTGTATTTTAATAAAAAAGCTACTTATAAATTTCCAATATTAAAAAATTAAATTAAATACAAAGAACAATATCCGTAGACGAATGCAAATAGAATAAGGAATAAAAGGTGTGTAAATGCATTTTTACAGTGTTGTCTGTTTTTGTAATAGAGAATGAAAATATGCGTAGATGAAATGCAAAGAGAAAGAAAGCACATCTAAACATTCTATCTCTCTGTTGTCCATAAAAACGTTCTCTATTCTATACAAATATTCTGGAACACTTACAGACTCTTACTACGTCACATCTCTACTGGACATAAGATATGTGTTCAGATTAGCATTATACTTGCATTGTGAAAACTAAAATCTGGAGAGAATTATAAAAAGAAATAGCCTATGTTTTATCCTGAGGTTAAGTCAATATCCATGCAAAAGATCAGACCCCTGGGACTTTTAGTTCGGCCGTGATGCTCATTGCAGACAAACATAAGTCATACACAAAATAGCGACTTTCGCATAATGTTAGAGATAGAAGATTAATTATAAAAAGTGTTACTTTTCAACAATTAAAATATCTATTTTAATAAGTTTCGCCTGTCATATTCCCACCTTTTACATTGGGTAGGTTGGGAGTGCCGTGCTGGTGGAGGGGATGGCAGTGTGCAGCGGTGACTGGCTGGAGTGCTGGAAGGAAAGGAAGTGGAAGTAGGACGTGGTGAAATTTAAGGCTGTGAAAATGTCATACTCTCTTTCCCCGTGACAGACGGACCAAGCAAGAAAACAATCAAGCAACCAACACACTATGTACTATTATATTAGGTTTTTGTTATTTTAAACTTTGACGCCTATTTTGGAATACACTATTATTTAACTATGTTCATTGAATATACCATTTTAAACCGTGAATTTCACTATTTATTTAAGCTGAACGTTTTCTTTTCACCATTCATTCTGGTTTATTTGAGGCTGTCAAATGCAAGATGGAGAAAAAGCAAATTCGAGCAATTTTGTTGTATGAGCTCAAATTTGGAAGTAAAGCAGCGGAAACTGTTCGCAATATCAACCAAGTATTTGTCCAGGGGACCGTCAACGAACGTACAGCTCAACATTGGTTCCAACAATTTCGAAACGGAGACGAGAGTCTTGAAGATGAGGAGGGTCGTGGACGTCCTTCTGTGATTGACGACATCCAATTGAGGACCATTATTGTGGCGGAACCACGCAAAGCGATTCGAGTGGTTGCAGAGGAACTGAACGTTGACCATTCAACATTTGTATCAAATTGGAAAAGCAAAAAAGCTCGACAAATGGGTGCCGGACGAGCTAAACGAAAGAAAAAGTTAGCCGTTACGAAGTCTGCTCTGCGCTTCTTTTGCGCAACAACAATATTGTGACATGTGACAAAATAGATTCTGTACAACAATCGACAGCGTTCCGGGCTGGACTGAGGTGAAGCACCAATACATTTCCCAAAACCAAACCTCCATCAAAAGAAGATTATGGTCACTGTTGGTGGTCGGCAAGTGGAATCATCCACTAATGTTTCTTGAATCCTGGCGAAACGATCACAGCAAAGAAGTATTGCCAGGAAATCGACAAAATGCACCAAGAACTGAAAGGTCTACGTCAAATATTGGTCAATCGAAAGGTACCAATTCTTCTTCATGGCAACGCCCGACTGTGCGAATGTCCCTGCATAAATTGAACGAACTAGGCTACGAAGCACTACCTCACCCAGCTTACTCACTAGACCTCTCTCCGACCGACTACCACTTTTTCAAACATTTCTACCACTTCTATCAGCCAGCTTCTATCCATCTATTCCAATATTTGTCGATATTATCACTATAGATGGATCTCTCTTAACTCGTTTTCACATGGCTGATTCCCGACTGGTTTCAGGAACATGTAGAAAGACGTATCTTCGGAAATCTAGCTGGTCAAATCTCTCTTTGATACAATGTTTTGCTGCATCAAGTGCCTGAAAGTAGATCTGGAGATAATGATCTTTTGGAGTTGACGAGAAATGGTGGGTTTCCAAATTGCCCTCATCAAGCCTTCGCGACAGCCTCCTTTTCCGAGGTAATGTTGCATCATCAACATTGAGCTCCTCTTTTCTTTTCAATACTCGCTCCCAGAACAGATCTTAAGAACCATCGTACAAATCTTTTGATGGTGTCTTAATGACATCTTGAGTAATAGCATTGCTCTCTGCAGCTGACATCTTAGAGTCTTGCAGGCT
Source organism: Architeuthis dux (assembly GCA_006491835.1). NCBI lineage: Eukaryota > Metazoa > Mollusca > Cephalopoda > Oegopsida > Architeuthidae > Architeuthis > Architeuthis dux. The sequence continues at coordinate 5,985,394 of VCCN01000724.1, forward strand.
TCTACTGAGATTATCAGTTTGCTTCAGCAAGAGTATTCCCAAAGAACAACCATACAAAACATCTAATGTTGGCATATTTGCTTGGACACCGCGAATCCTTTATGACTGAAATCTTTAAGATTCCATCAACACCAAGCGCAAAAACAAATCGAGGGTGCTATCTTCTACCTTAGAATGGAGCGAACTTGAACAAGCGGAATAGAAGTAATGCTTTATATTTATGTGAATGAATTATATAAGGGTTTCACCTAAGGTTTTGGCAATCATTTGACAAACCGAACTATCGGTAATGAAGTGTTGTAAATTTTGATTTGCAAATAGAGGAAGTTACTCATCTTCGTCATCTCCATTCACGCTGGTTAATGTTTCCTGCTCCATTCAAGTACCAATTCCTCTTCAAATAAGACTCAGTTATGGAAATAAATGTTTCCTGTGTCTCTTTGTGGAAAATGAGACCAAGGTAGACAAGTCCCAACGAAATCGCCATTCCTTTGTTTATTTTCACGCCAGCATTCAGAACCACAAAACATGACTAAATGTATACCTTGTT
>VCCN01000724.1:6000878-6013802 GCA_006491835.1 Architeuthis dux
ATATAAAGAAAAATACTAAACGATCTCTAAGGTCTACCGGGACAAGTATACAGCAGAGATAGGCCGGATAATATATAGGCTGAAACATTGTGCTAGAAATAACAAAGATGAAGACAATAGTCCGAAAGATGTGTGGCAAACAATTTTGCGGTGAGATTCCTTATTAGCCTTTAGCGAAGTTTGTTTTCCTTTGCGCGTCAGTGAGCAGGGCCTGAAACACACACGTCTGCGGCAGATCGTGCTGTACGTCGTAAACAACTATTGCCACACGCTGTTCCTTGAATCTGCGGGAGTTAAAAAAAAAGAAATGTAATCTTTTCGGTCAGCACCACGTTTTTCTTACTTTGATTGATAGTGGTGGTGAAATTGTTACTTTGCACACCCTGCTCTTTGCTGTATTATGAAATCAGGATACTGCCCGAGTTCAAGTTATTTTGTCTGTAAATTTGTCCAAAGCGTGTCTGCCAAACAAAAGCAGAACAGTCCGCCGGATTCTGAGGACTCGTCCATCGGGTTGTATGCAGGGCCGGATTTATAGGGAGGGGCAGTTACCCCGGGTCCCCTCTATACAAAAATATAATAATTCAAAAATTGTTGAGTCAGCCAGTGTTATCTATGGAAACTAAAGAGTACCTAGCAGCATAGCTATGTTCTTTGTAATTTGTTTTACCTAAAAACCTACTTGGGGTTTTGCTGGTATGTACAGAGTGTCCCATAAGTAACGCCAAATTTGTCCCCAAATTAACGCCAGTTCTATCTAAGGGAAGCAACTATTTAATAGTTGCTTGTAATAGTAAATTAATAATAATTTAATAGTTGATTCCCTTAGAACCGGCATTAATTTGGGGACAAATCTGCAGTTACTTCTGTGACATCCTATATTTACAATACACATGTATTTAGATATATAACTCATTTAACCTTTCTATGTATGTATAATTTGTCAGTCCCAATTACATGCAATACATTTTGTGATTTGACGTGAAATTTAATTTCTGTGTATGAGAGGCCCACCGACCTGAAGTGCCCCGTGCCCCCAAGGTCTAAATCTGGCCCCCGTTGTATGTTTCCGTTGTCCATTATATATTTAGATATATAACTCATTTAACCTTTCTATGTATGTATAATTTATCAGTCCCAATTACATGCAATACATTTTGTGATTTGACGTGTCATTTAATTTCTGTGTATGAGAGGCCCACCGACCTGAAGTGCCCCAGGCCCCCAAGGTCTAAATCCGGCACCCGTTGTATGTTTCCGTTGTCCATTATAAATTAACGTGCTCTATTCCTAATTCTCTTTTCTCTTTGTAAATAACCGTCGATTAAAAATTAATGTTAATTGCTTTTTCGCTTCACGCTATGCGAAAGGTTTCATAGGGACGTTCTACTTTCGGAGAACCTTAAATATTAAATTATTAATTAATAAATAATTCGTTCCGATAAATAAGGTTGCACTGTAACTTCCTGCAAACTCATTCCAGACCCCAAATAATCTCACGTTAATTATTAGCGTATTCTTCATTAATTCGCGTAAGAAACATTTGTCGGTTCCTCCACTTTTCCTTCACCTTTCCTCACCTCTCAAACATTCATTCTCCAAAAATATCACCCAAATAGGCTCCATGCGTTTCCCTCCAAACATCCCACCAGTTGGAAAAAGGCGCAAAGTTAAAACAGCCAGTTGATTGCTCAACAATTATTCAACAGCAACAGCTATTTGTTGACCAATGAAAACGCACATTCACTTGTGTGCGCCAAGCATGTTCACAGACATTCTCAACGAAGGCAAGTAAGTCCCTGATTATTACATATATGCATACAGGCAAGCAAGTTCCTTTGACTCACACACATGTATATATTTGCATCCACTCACTCACCTATACATATGCTTACATATACACACATTTAAAACAACTTCTGATTTGACTCTTTTGTTCCATTTCAACTGACTGACTCTTTTCGTTCCAGTCAAATTGAACATTTTCTAATGCAACATGCATTATATTTCCTGAATATTTCTTAATGCAAGACGCATTATTTTTTCCAATCAATATCCATTCATTCAATCGTTCATAGTTATTGAATGAATTATATATGTCATATATTATTTGTCTGTTCATTTATTTCATTGAACTTTGAACAAGGCTGAATTTATAATTGTAGACAGAGATATGTTTCTGCCATATTTCTCTAAGGACTCGTGTCCCTACAAAGAGGTGACACAGGGCCCTACACATTGCTATGCCTAAAAGAGAAGCCCCTAAAGTGCTTTTATCTCAACTTTAAACTAAGAATGACTTTTAGAAATGTTATGCCTATTATTCACTAAATTATTTTAGACTACTGTCCTCATCTTGGTTGTTATCACCACAACGTTTTGACCGCTGTACCCTTGTTCAGGCGTCTGTCGTGCTTGGTAACCCTCTGGAAATTTCGAACCGAACCCTTTATTCAATCTTCGTGGGTAGATTGTTCTCTTTCCGTTGTCCATACCAGGGGTGGAGGTATTGGTATCTCGTATCAGTTAATTCTTTCTAATCAATTTGTCTTTGTGGTGTCGGTTTTCTGCGTCTTCTAATGCCTATGATGTTTCGGCACTACCTGACCTAGGGATTGAACTCGCGACCACCAGGCTGGTTATTAGATACCCCTAACCAACGACGTTATCCATTCGTCCATTTGTCCCGATACGAGATACCCCCCCTCCCGGCCTGGACAATGGAATAAGAACAATCTAACCTGTGGATTGAATAAAAGATTCGGTTCGAAATTCCGAGTACGACAGACACCTGAAATGTTGTGACGATAACAACCAAGATGAGGACACTCGTCCAAATGAATCAGTGAATAATAAGGATAATTCCTCAATTCAGAATAAAATGTTATCCTTATTTTATTCATTTGTTTTAATGTGTGCAAAGCTTGATATTGTCATTGATTTACTTCTAGAGTGTGTTTGAATGCGAATTCCACAGGAAAATATCACAATGGCTTCCAAGTGAACGGCGTCCGTTTCTTTTTAAAGTCAAATATTTTATCATAAAAATTGAATTGAATTTTACTTGGAAAATAGTTTCTTCGGAACTTGTTATTTTCATTCCTTTACAGTGAATGTCAAAATGCAAGATTGATTTTCTCGTTTTTTTTAACGTATTATTATTAATTTTTTAAAAATCTAAAAAATGTTAACAATGCCTTTGTATGAAATACAATACTTGTTTTTTTTGTTATCCTTTTGTTATCATACAGGAACCACCATCATCAGCACAAAAAAATATTAAAAATAAAATCAATAATAATAAATGTGTTGATAGCGATAAAATTGGGCCGTCACTTATTTCCAACCCCAGTACAGTCTTTGCCTTTTTTTTCATTTAATAGTATTAGACTAAATACCCGCCCTAACTTTATATATTGCTGTCAAAAAGAATTAATAAAATTGATAGATAGATGGAAATCAGATAGAGTTTAATTTAATTTATTTTTAAAAAGTGATTTTTGTGACTTTGAGAGTTTTTTTTCACGATCTCGGAAAAATGTTAAATGCACATCTCTAAGAACGATACCCCCGAAAAATCAGCAGCCGATATCAGTACACAAGTCAATAAGCCGGCACAACATATGTGTCCATTTTTAGCATGAATTTACATTGTAAATCGATCCAAACAGAAACTCCCATGGGGTTATGTTGTGTGTTTTTTTGTGTTAGTCTGTCACATACGGACGGACAGACTTTTGGTGAGTTATAATAAGATTAATAATAATACTGACAGTAATAAATGAAGCATTTTAACTATTATTAGTTTGTTACTAATAAACAACACTTTGGGTCGATATACTCTTCGACCACCTGAGCTAACAGCGCAGAATCAAATATAAAGAAGTAGCTTATGATGAAACATGGACTGGCGTCTCACAGTCTCTTATGAACGTCGCCTTAATCACTTCGGCCACGGAAGCGTATATGATTAAGTGAAGCACAAATCTGTAGTCATTCTGTCACCCCTTCCTCTCCGATTCTCTAGACCAGTGGTTATTAAACTTTTCGAGTCATACCCCACTTGTCAATAGGATTACTAGTATTCCCCCCTTCCATTTAGTAAGTTGCAACAAAGAATAATTTCAAATAATAACTTTATTTTATGTATAATTAAACAGCTTCATAATAAGAATTAGTTTCATTTTATAATTGTACAGCTGCTGCTGTGTATTTGTTATTAAAAAAAGCAAGCGAACATAATTAGAACCCATCATTTGAAATTCCAATTCATTACAAAAAAATAAGATTTCTGCTATCGTAACTGATATACACATCAATGTGATCTCTGTTCTTGTTTTTTTTTTGCTAGTTCTTCGATTTGTGGGTCTATTAGTGAGAGAGCACATCTTAAATCATTCTCAACCTGGAGCTTATTTCGAGCCTTCGACTTGATAGATAAAAGTGCAGAAAACCCTATTTCTAGACTGGACTTTTATTTTTTACCTAATAGCTGTAATTCCCTATTGGACTACCCAAATTACCCCCCCGGGTGGGATTCCCCCGGTTAGGAACCACTGCTCTAGACCATCTTTCTTTTGTTTATTAAGCCATTATTTTGAAAAATATTTTGAATTTTCACTATCATTATTTTGTTATTAAAAAGCAATAAGAATAGGATATTAAGTAATATTAGCAATATAATAATAACAGTAATAAATGTTCGGTCAAAACACCACTACTACTACTACTACTACTACTACTACTACTACTACTACTACTACTACTACTACTACTATAGTGCTGTCTATAACACCATCACAGTACAGTATCAGTCCTTTCATCTCTTCACTTAATGATATTAATAATAATTATTACGAGAATTCCGCCCACGTTGATTATTATTACGAAAATAATTGATGCTGTTGACAATTTCCTTTCAGAAGAAAATAAATTGTTTACTTGTTGCCTTAATTTAATTGGATGGTTGGCTACGTTTGAGAAATGTCATTATTTCAGATTTGAATTTCTTTCCTACCCCCTTTCTACCCAGAAAACTAAATCCAATTAAAAAGAAAGTTGAGAGAGAGAGAGAGAGAGAGAGAGAGAGAGAGAGAGAGAGAGGGGGGGGAGGACCAGAGAGTGTTTGTCTCTCACAACCGATATACTATGTTATGCTGAACGGGCGCCGGCCAGATTCACCGACAACAATTTAACGACAACACTTTACCGATAATAATTTCCCGAGATGTACAATTTATTGAGATATACAAATTACCGAGAAGGTCAAAATAAAATAAAATTATGAAATAAAATTTCACAAACAAACACTTCTGTTTTTATTTACGCTAAAAAAAGTTAAGATTTAAACAGGTTTTCGTCAGTTGATTTTTCACGTCGTAGTTCAGCGTCACTTCTATATTTAAATGTTTTAATTTAATTTTAGATATTTATAATTACTTTTTTGATGATGGAGTATTGTAAATCATTATTTAATTTTTTACTACTATAATTTACCTTCATCTTAATGTTTTAGTTGCTTTTTTTAAAAATCAGAAATTAAGATGAAGGTAAATTATTTATTTATTGTTATGATGTGTGCTTTTAGATATAACTTGTATACTTTTTTTATTTGGGAAGACGGGAAAAACAGCCGTTTAAACTGCAAGATATCCAATAGAAAGTTTCAGGTGTAAGTTATATAGATGATAATAAAGGTTTTAAAACATAAATTTCACAAATAAACATTTGTATTTACGCTAAAAAAACTTAAGATACATGAAATTTAAGTTTCAGATGTAAGTTAAAGATAAAATCTCTTTTTTTTTGTTTTAAATTCACAAACAATTTTATTGAAACTGGAAAAGTTAAAAGACTTAGAGTTTTAGTTACAGGTGTAAATTACAGATAATAATATAGGTTTATTTCACAAACAATTTTGTTTCTAGTACACAAAAAGGGATAAGATATTTATTTTTTTAAAAAATATTTAAAAACATTTGAGCTTTTTAATTATATTCAAATAAAAAAAAAAAGCAACAACAAAGTTCCCAAACAAAAAAATCTGCAGTTTTATTGAATTTTATTTTATTTTTTCTATATGCTAATTACCACGTCCCATTGTTTATACTGGAAACAACTTTTTCAAAGATAAAATCTCCGGTTTTAACATGAAGACTGAATTTTTAGATTGAAAAAATTTCCATTCATTTTTTTTTACGAAAGAGATAAATATTTCTTATAATAAAAATAATTCTTAGGAGTTTTTAACTTTTCTCGTCACGTATCGCTTTTTCGTCAAAAGTTTGGGAAGTACCTAAATAGCTGAAAACGGCATGGGCCCTCCGATGAACGATTGCTAAATCTTTTAATATATTTTCGTTCCAGTAAATTCTTTTTAATTCTTAACCTTTTTGTAATTTTAAAGATCTCGGTAAATATATATCTCGGTAAATTGTATCTCGATGAATTTTACATCTCGATAAATATCGGTAATTTGCTGTCGGTAACTTGTTGTCGGTAAATATTCTGCGACCCATGAACTCTGAACTACCAGAGTAGCAATTAGTTGTTATATATGAGAGAGAGAGAGAGAGAGAGAGAGAGAGAGAGAGAGAGAGAGAGAGAGAGAGAGAGAGAGAGAGAGAGAGAATTAAAAAAGCTAATGCTTGCAAATGGAAAATGCTTCGAAAGATACAAGACATCCACACATATAATAATTAGCATTGTGTGTCTGTACTCTGATACGCCAAGGGACGCAACTCATCTATGATGACGTAAAGGTAGAATTTTATGTTCTGATGACGTAGTAAAAATGCGGAATTTAAAGAACAAGTGCCGGACTTCATGGTGTGCGGAGCAGTCTGCCATAATTGTCACGTGAAATAATTTTCCGTCGTGCGAAAAAACGGCTTCGAAGTATTTCGGTTACTTCTTTTCAGTGTTACCAATTTAGATATTTTATATCTAAATTTAGATAATTCTAAAGCGCGGAGGCCAAGGGAAATAATTCATAGAAACTATGATCTATAATATTTAAATTTTATTTATTCTTATATAATCTTTAAATTTTATTTATTTTATTAGATTTCTCGATAACTGCTGATACAAAAACTTGTTTGCTGACTAATATCAGCGAATGTTCATATCGTACAATGGCAGTTGTCGAGTGATCGCGGTGCATACACACAAAGCGAAACATACAGAGTCACAGAGATTTCTTCAATTATAGTTACATAATACAACATAAAAAGTAATAAAATCAAAAACAAAAAATCAAATCAAAATCCGTCTGTGGTTAACAGAACGCTATTCATCAAGCTCACTGCAATGCAAATCTCTATTATCTACGTATATAAAATATATCAAATGCAATGCGTATCCATATATTTCATGGATGGCATTCATCTTACCGAAAATCAGTTTACCGAAAATCAGCTTGCCGAAAGTCACTTTTTTCAGAGTGTACTATTTACCATAGACACCGGTTAACAAGATTTATAATTTTTTTAAAGATCGAGTGCCAGCATGTGTGAAAAACAAAAATTTCTGAAAGCACAAACCATAACTTCCGATTTTTTCCATTTCATAGAACCAAACGTTATATGTATTTCACCATGACCACATAACGAATTTTGCACACACACTCTCATCAATGAGTAAGGAAAACGTCTTTTTTGTTTTTTGAAAATTCCCCCAAGATAACTTTTCAGTGGGGGCTTAATTTACAATGTAAGTTTATGCTAAATTGGTCCCTTAGTTTGTGTCCGGCAGCATTCATGCTTGTTTTTTGAAAATGTTTACTTGTTAGTGATTACAGTCCAACAAAACGCGAGAGAAATAACTTAATTCATTGATCACCCCTTTTTCTAATTTTTTTGATTGATCACTCCCAACATGGCATGCTACCAAAAGATGTTGGTCACATGACAGTTTTTATTGAGTGACTAACCAGACATGTTTTTTTGTTTTTTTAAATCATGAATTTATGGTTCAAACCACACTGGTAGTATTTTCATTAAGATCGAGTGCCAGCAGGTGTGAAAAACAAAATCTCTGCAATCTCAAACCATAACTTCCGACTTTTTATTTTTAAAACCTCGTTCGAAAAAGTAAGAATAATTTATTTTTTAAATTTACATTTTTTAAGAATTTCAAATTGTTTTAATAAAATTGAAATGGCGAAAAAATAAAAAATAAATATGAGAATTCATAAAAGAAAAACAGAAGGAAATACATAAATTATACTACTGTTAGTGCTGATCCATTTAATAAATTTTCGCCAAAATATGTTAAAATAATGTAGACCGTCCAATTAACAACGATTCTACGCGGGTGAACTAAACAATTACCTATGTTATTCCAAATACAACCTGAAATGAAATGAAAGTAAAATTCCTTTTATTGTAAATACTCAATCTACAGCAATAAATCATTTTTCTACTCTTCATAAATCACGTAAAGACACATACGATCGTAAATAAAATCTTTTTTTTCTTCATAAATCTTATACACAATATATGTTATAAGTACTAAATCTTATCGTAAATAAATACCACATTTACATTAGATGCTGTTTGTTTTCATAAATTGTAAACATTAACATACCCCTACCGCAGTAATTTTACAAAAAAAACAAAACAGTTAACCGGTGTTTATGGTAAATAGTACACTCTGAAAAAAGTGACCAATCAACGTTCGGTAAGATCAACATTCGTCAAGCTGATTTTCGGTAAGATGAACCAGACCCATATTTCATATATACTGTCGTTTTTTTATGGCACGGGTAAACTAGTGCTTTAAGAACATCAATCGTCTTTTTAAAAATAAATTTTGGGAAAACGGTGATCTGTTGACCTCATGGAAATATTTCGCATCCATTTTTGTGGCGACATGATTTATGGTTAGTAGTTTTGTTTTTTTTTGGTTTTTTTTCGAAAAGTAATGTCGCATTTGGGGAGATGGAATAAAAACCTTTTGAAACGTAGCAAATAAATTAATTTGTTAAGAGCATCTTTGCTTAAGATCAGAGTGTAGTATCTGTGCGCTTATTGAAAAATGTTACACATACAAAAAGTATATGTATGGATACACGTTGCGTTTTATATGTGGATTTCTGATAGTTTGATAGATAGATAGATAGATAGATGGTATCGTATTTATCAGTTTATATGACACGTATTTTATAAGCGCACTCTTTGAATTACTGTTCAATGCAGCTCATCTAAAACTAAGTGTTGTATTCTTTGTTGAAAGAATCTAGGATTCTGGACAAAAATAATTCTTATAGTCTTTAAAAGGTCTTGCTACTAAGTTCCAGTGATCTGGTTAAATAGAAAAACATAATGTGTTGTTAACCTAAAATCTATCAATTCCTTTCACAGTCGATAATCGGAAGTGCACTCGACAACACCCCAGTACCTTTCGAGGAGGATCTAGTGAATCTCCTCTCCTCTCCCAACTAGATTAACTGTGTCTCGGATATATAATTCAACGGACTGGGTGACCATCATTAGATCGTCGCTATGTAATTAGATTAAGATTTTAGAATAGACGAAGCGAACAGTTAATCTTGTCTTAGAGATATTTAACAGATTTTACACATTTAATTATTTGTCGAACTCAGCCAATTGTTGTATACAGACACAATCATAAGACACTTAGTGAGCAGTGATCTCGCTCGCTATTAATGGCGTTAATATAGGTGCAGAGTGGCGTAGCGGTTAGCGGCACGGAAAACAAACTCTGTGAACTGAGATCGAGTTTCGGGCGTGGTTGTTTACGTTCACTTCGCACTAATTCCCTTGGGAAAAGCATAGATCCACTTATCCGGACCCTCTGGCTATGGGTAAATAGCAGGGCAGTTGGAGCCATTTAATCCTGCAAGGCAGTTCATCTAAGAGAAAGCTACTGTGACAGAAAGAAAACTACAGCTACTGCCACCATAGCTGGTTCCATGCCAGGTTAAGAAATGGGGAAGTTTGGGAGTCGGGCCAACACTCCGGCCTCCTAAAAACCTACAATTGCTACAGAAACAATGCATACATCTCCAATGAACAATTCCCATATCGTTCAAAATGGAGACAAACATTGCCCAATAGTCTTTGTCGCATGTGTAATGTCTGATATTAGTGCCTTTGTTGCTTGTTGTTCGTTTGTTCCTTTCTGTTTTTAGCTGTGCTTAGTTTTAACGCGTTTGGTTCATAACTGTATTTAGTGGTGCTTAGAAAAGAAGTGGAGAGACGGAACACAGACACGTGTGTGCAGGGCTATTGCCTGTGAAGAAGAGAGTTTTTGGGGACCGGAAACGGAATGGAGACTGCTGGGAGCTTGCTTCGGCGTGTTTATTTATTATTAAGCGTAAACATTAATATATACATATATAAACATTACTGCATGGGAGGATTTCTTTTTTACTTAATAATCATCGCGCTAGATATTTGTCTGATTGAACCGGCTTTAGCGCGTTGTCACATTTATTGACCTGGCCAATTTGGGCATCTGGAGATATTCTTTGATCTCCCAGAAAAAAACAATTTAATTCACTATCAATACTTTTGATACTATCTCGTTGATTATTGTTATTTAGGAAAAGTGGTAAATTAACTTTTAGAATGTTCTTCATGAAAGCACGATTTACCCGATTTGCAGATAGTGACCAACTTTTCTAAAACTACTGTGTTAAACTACACAATTGTTCTTATTACTAATACCCTATTTTCTTTTTGATCTTTATTTATCACAACTCTTTCAGTCGATATATGTCATCATCAGCAGCAGCCTTTTAACATCCGTCCTTGAACACAGACCTCTCCCAAGATTCACCAGATATCTCTATCGTGGGCGTCGCGGTGCCAATATCCTCTGAACCTGTCTAAATCGTCACGCCATCTTATTTTCTGCCGGCCACAATTTCGCATATGACCTCTGGGGATCCACGTTATGGGTTGTCGGAGTTCTTGCAACATGGCCAGTCCATTGCCATTTGATTTTTCTAATGGATTCTATGATATCTGACTCCTGTCTTGTGATCTCTCCATGTGATTGTTGATCATGATTCTTTTCTGTGCTCGTTGCATGGTTCTCAGTTTGAGGGTCAATCTTTTGGTTAGGTTACATGTTTCAGCTCCATAGATGACTATCGGGAGGATGCATTGGTTCTTAGTTTGAGAGCAAATCTTTTGGTTAGGTTCCATGTTTCAGCTCCATAGATGACTATCGGGAGGATGCATTGGTTGTAGACCCTTCCTTTCAAAATTAATGGGATCTTTTTCTTCTTAAATGTTGAGCTTCTCTACCGAAAACTTGCCAACAGGGTGATTCTTCGTTACCGACTCATGTAGATACATCACTACTATTTTTGGTTGTTTTCCCTAATTCTATTCCTACTGCCTTCGTTTCTCCACATCACGTCTAGTGGCTTGGTAACTACTACTACTACTACTACTACTACTACTACTACTACTACTACTACTACTACTACTAGTAGTAAGATTAGTTCCTCTCAAAACATCGGTCAACTTAAACTACTACTAGTTTAAGTTGTCCGATGTTTTGAGAGGAACTAATCTTACTACTACTACTACTACTACTACTACTACTACTACTACTACTACTACTACTACTACTACTACTACAGAATAATAAGATTAGTTCCTCTCAAAACATCGGACAACTTAAACTACTACTACTAGTAGTACTACTAGTAGTAGTTTAGGTTGTCCGATGTTTTGAGAGGAACTAATCTTATTATTCTGCATATCCTCACGGCATAAATAATATGATTTAAAATGTTTTTCTTAGATAAGTATATTCCTAACCACGAGCTTTATTCATGGCCAATTGACTTACTTTATTGAGAAAGTTATTGTTCACGGCTGTTGACGACTAAGGGTATCCAATATCTCATGCCTCTGTTCTTCTCTTACCCATGGCCTTTGTCTTCTCAATCTCGCCCTTATCCCTTCCAATCTCCGTTGCCCGTCCATATATTTGATCTAAATGTTATACACGTGTGGATTGGTTTCATATGTGAAAATCTACATAACCCGTCAGTAACCCACCTAACTTTCTTTTCTCCCCTCTCCCCTCCAAGCCTCTTATTAAACTACCTAACTTTACCTCTCTTCCTACACAATTATTAAACTACCCAGCTTTTTTCTCCCTTCTGCATTCCCACCCTCTTATTAAACTAATGAAACAAAGGTGTTTCCCCGGTCAAAAACTGTTAGACAATTTTCTAAGGCAAAATATTACGTCATATTTCATACTGCCAAATCTCCAAGCTTTTTATATGAATTTGGGGCTTTTTTCTCAGGGGTCAATTTCCAGGTGAAATATGTTGCACATACCTACTGTCAATGAACTTTTGGCATATTTTCAATGAACATACACAACACCCAGATGTTTAAACTATGGACTCCGTAATCAACAACTTATGGTGTTTATTAAATAAATGTGTTGTTGATATATTCGTATATAATGTTTTGGGACATACCTACTGTCAATGAACCTTTGGCATATTTTCAATGAAAATACACTGAGCAGAGATGTTTAAACTATGAACTAAACAACAAAAGCAAAATTTTTTTCTGTCATATCCGTGTTTTGTTTATTTGCTGGGAAGTGAAAAGAATCTGGGTGAATATCCTCTAAGTGGGCTGATTCCATAATTCTTGCTAGAGATAGTATATATACATATGTTTATATTGCGGGGTTGTTTTTGTCTTTTTCTATGAACAGAAATGAATAAAGTAGTAGTTAAACCAATGTAAAAACATAGTAAGAACCCTAGAAGGCTACCCCAAAAACAGAAAAAGAGGAAGAAAACACAAGAGAATTTGAATAGGAGGAATCTGAAAAGTTCCAGGTCAAAAAGGGGACAGGGAAAACTGGCTATTGCTGACCTAAAGATTGCAGAGGCAAGTAACACGGTGTAGTCAGCCT
>VCCN01000724.1:6110642-6121144 GCA_006491835.1 Architeuthis dux
GGCTTTAATATAATCTGATCAAATGTTGGCTCCAATACAGTTTGGGCTTATCGATCTTTGCTTTAATTTAGTGTCTTCTAATCTATCGTGGGTTTCATATAGTTTTACTGATATTATTGTTCGGACTGAGATCCTCATCTTGGTTGTCATTTCCACAACGTTTCGGCCGATGTACTCTCCGGCCTTCTTCAGGTGTCAAGTTTTGTCGGTAACTTACCGGAACTATTGAACTGAACCCTTTATTTGATCCACGGGGGTATACTGTCCTCATTCCACTATCCATGTCCTAGAAATTATTTCGTGGTTAATTTGGTGCTCCTGCCTGGGATTGAACCCACAACCTACAGATGACTCAACAGTCAGACGCTTTTTAACCAACGCTTTAGCTATCTAGGCCACCGTCCCAACTTGGATCTCAGTCCGAACAATAATATCAGTAATACTAACACCTCATCTCAGAAATACCGAACTCAGTTTCATATAGTTTGTTCCAATCTATTTTGTCCCTTATATATAGTTTATGCTAATTGTTGTCTTAATCTTAATTTTTAGGTCATTGGAAATGGAACAGGATTGGGTACCGACCCAATGAAAGGAGATTTTGTGGTTTTAATCACTGATCTTTGTCCAGAGTGTCTAGCAGGTAAGAATATATGTATGTATATACTAGCAGAGGTACCCGGCGTTGCTCGGGAAAAAAGATAAGAGACAAAATGTTTTGATGAAATAATTCTGATATATTTTTTAGCAAGATTTTTTAGCAAGATTCTATGGATAAAGGATACAGAAACATTACATGAATACACAACAAAAAATAGTTTTAAACATGAAGAAACATTTTTATTAGACAGATTGTAGAAAGTTCTCGTATATAAATAAATTGTGTATAAACCCGGAAATATTCCTGTTTGATAAGTTGTTTACACTGAGAGAACAGGTGTAACGTAATAAATTGCATTATAAAATCTTTAGCCCAAAACAGCCCCAGATTTTAAAATGCAACCAAAAATAAACTTATGAGAGGATTTCAATAAAATCTTTGGTACTTATTCATATATGAATGGATATTTACAAAAGGGAATATTGTAAGAAAAACCTATGGAAATATTTTTTAGATCAGTCAACCACACCCTTTTGTAATTCTCTCTCCCCCCCTCTCTCTCACCTCTCTCTCTGACATATAAACGTTCTCTCTCACTCGGGCATGTAAACTTTCTCTCTGTCCCTCTCGTACATGTAAATATTCTCTCTCTCTTGTACATATAAACATTCTCCCTCTCGTACACATAAATGTTCTCTCACTCTCTCGTACATATAATCGCCCATCTCTCTCATACATATAAACATTCTGCTCCCCTTACTTTTGACTCCCAAAAGGGAAAAATCCCCTCCCCACTTTTGACCCTTAGCGATATAACGCCGCACACATATACACTATCGCTCACTCTCGCACATATAAACGTTCTCTCTTTCTCTTTCGTACATAGGAACGCGCTCTCTCTCACATAGATATAAACAATCTCTCCCTCATACAATATATATTATCTCGGAACACTTACACACGCTTTCTACACTGTACACAAATTAAGTGTGCAGTTTAGCACAATATTTACATTTACAACTCGATAGTGAATTTAAAAAAGAAAAGTAACCTGCGTTTGATCCCGAGGTTCAGTCAATATCCATACAAAAAGTCAGGTATCTGGGACTTTCCGTTTAGCCGTAATGCTCGGACTGAAAGACGAACACACAAACGTTCGCATAGTAGTAGTAGTAGTAGTAGTAGTAGTAAGGTTGATTTGGAAATATTTCCCTCTCTCCCTCCTGTCTCTCTCTCTCTCTCTCTCTCTCTCTCTCTCTCTCTCTATCTCTCTCCCTATATATAGAGATAGATAGATAGATAAGAAAAAAAACATTAAAGAATATAGTAAAATTGTTTCGTAATCATGTTAGTGTTATTATTAACATGCAGACATAGTATTAGTATATGCAAGACAGGACAGCGTGCAATTGAAGGATGAAACAAGCGTCTCTCGGTTATAGTGTAGGGTACAGGTGTTTATTTCCGTAAACGGACATATGAAGACAACTAGCAGTTTCCAGAATATAATCTGTTTACATTTACATATATCTTACAGGGTATACATATAACTCAAAGTTGAATACAGAGAGAGAGAGAGAGAGAGAGAGAGAGAGAGAAACTATTTATTCATGCTTCCATTAGCAGGACCCGTGGCCGACGTGTCGATAACACCGACAAAATCCCCCTGTTTCCGACAATGAAAATTAATTCCTATTTAAGCCTGGCGGCCATCGCTGCTAATTGCCTTCATCTATAATCAAATCTTTGATCCGTGGTAAGCCTCTTCAAAAACATCTGCTTTTAATCAAGTGTCATTCTTTAGCTCGTCCGCTTCTATCAAATCGTAGTCTAGGGTAACTTTCTAAAATTCCTTTGTGGCCAAAGTTGACGCTACCCGCTCGATGCTTCTGAGCCGACAATGACTGACGCCAACGCCGTAGGAGACCGACCGTTGACACGAAAAAGCTTGGGCGGAAATATATGCTTCTGACCGTGAGCAGATTTTGTGTCCTGGTGTTAACTTACTTAATTACCAATTTCGTTAATGCGGGCTTTAATTAAAAGTAATTTACAGAACGCGCATCTACCATAACGTCACAAAACACCAGACCAACCCCATTAAGAAAGAGGCTGCACTCCTCAAGAAAGAGCTTGATGTCCCCGAATCCCCACCAATAGAAAAAGACGCCAAACGAGTGAAGCAGCAGGAAAAACAACCTGGCCAACAACAACTGCAAAAGATCTGGGAGGGCAAAAAGATGCATGGGAAGTACCAAATAAGGGTGCAAGAGGCAGACGTAGACCAACAAAAGACAGACCAGTGGCTGAGGAATACCAACTGAAAGCAGAAACGGAGTGCCGGATCATCGCAGCACAAGACGAAAGCGTCGCCAACCAGATCCTATCACCATCGCATTATCAAGATGGAACAGACCCACAATGCAGGATCTGTGAAAAGTACGAGGAAACGGTCGACCACATCGTCTCAGACTGTCCGGAACTGGCAAAGACCGAGTACACCCACAGCCACAACAAGGCAGCGGCATACCTACACTGGAAGACCCGTAGGAAATACAGAATAAAAACACCCAAAAGATGGTATGAGCACCAACCGAACACTGTCACTGAGAACAACGAAATCACCATCCTCTCAGACATGCCCGTCCAAACTGGCTGAGGAATAAGCGCAAACAGACCTGACATCGTTATCAAGAAAAGGAAATAAAATACTTGGATTTCGAGATCAACAGGACGTGGGACATGAAAACCACCATAACACCAGTGGTCATCGGAGCTCTAGGACTCGTGAAGAAGGGAACGTAAAAGTTCAACTACCGTATCCCAGGCAACATCAACATCCACGTGGTCCAAAAGATCGCCCTACTGCTGTCGACTAAATGAAAACTCCCCTGTAGCGCCCCAGGATCATATTTTGGACCCGGCTCTACTAGAAGCAAAAATAATCATTAAATAATAATAATAATATATGGGCTAATTGTTAATACAATTTTCTGAATTTCCTGAAGGCTTGGTTCTCAAGGAATCGTTTTTATAAAAGTATCAGTGCCTTTTTTGATAATTCCCAATATTGCAACACTGACAGGTATTGTGGTGATTTTCATCTTTCTCGTTTTTTCTATTTTAATTTCAAGGTCTTTGTACTTGGAGATCTTATCAAATTCCTTTACTACTACGTTTTGATCTGCAAGTAATGCACTATTTAAGCAGTAAGCAGTATATCTCTGTCTTGTGTTTGGGAATGTTGTCTCTTCCCGGAGATTTCCATTCATGGGATTTGTTGAGTGCTTCTTTAAGCTCTTCAATACTGATATCATACCATTGTTGCTGTTCGGTGTTGTTCATTCTTTCTTCCTCTCTTATCCAGGTAGCATTCTCGTTAAATCGCCTATCCGTACTCCTGATCTTGGTTTTCAGGTTGGGTAGGTCTTTAATGTTTGCTTTTTGTTTGATTTTGTCTACCTCCTTTGTTGGTATCCAGCTACTTATTTCACCCTGATCGTTTAGGTGTAAATCTCGTTTGAACTTTTGGCTTTCTTTAGTTGTTGAGTGTAGCGTTTTAGTCGATTCGTGCTGGTAGACAAGCTTTAACATCCAGTCATTTGTCAACTTTAGATATCTTTCAAGCCCTATGGCTGTAGTCTTGTATGCGAGCTCTAGTTGGATCAATGCTCATAGCATAATGATCTACATCTGCTGTAATTCCGCACAATGCTATACATGGTTAGAAGCTTTCTGATCTTTCTATCTATTCTCCAGACCTCTTCGATATTCCAGTTCATCACATTAAACGAGTATGTAACATGAGGTAACGCTAAGGTGTTGTTAGTTTCAAACTTATTTTTTGCATTTAGCACAGTTTTGTTTATTGCCCTTACTCGTCTAATGCATTCCTTTTTAATCTTCTACGTCATTGCTGCATGTTTGATCCCTTGTCCTTCATTGATTCCTATGTACTTGTATATTTCTTCCTGACCTAGATCACGGGTCACGGTTTCATTATCTAGTCCTATAGCCGTTGTCTTTACCAACTTCCCTCTTTTAAAGGTTGCCATAACACATTTGTCTAAGCCACTAAGTCACTAAGTTTCTTTACTGTTGCTAACATGCCTTCTAGTTCATTATTATTTTTGGCAAACAGTTTCAAATCATCCATGTAGAACAAGTGATTAATAGACGTACCCAGTATGTGATATCCATACCCTATGTTATTTAGTTCGTTTGAGAGAGGTATTAATGCAATACAGAAGAATAAGGGTAACATTTACTTCTTTTCTCATATCTTCCCTTTATTTGTGCTTTTAGCTGGATGCGCTGTTTAAGACCTTTTTTTTACGGTTGGTATTTAATTTTCTTCTTTTATATCATATTTACATTTTCTTTTCTATACTCTCTTGCTTTTCACTTTCATTCCCCTCGATAATTCATCTAAGTTTGAGACTTCTGCCCGTAGGGCCTCTTCCTCTATCCTTCTTTGCCATAGTGGTGCTTTGTGTTTATTTCTACGGTTGGGTTTTGTTTTCCTAGGTTTTTGCAGTGATGTTATGACTACTGCAGTAGAGTATATTACTTCATTTAGGGTGATTAAATTCAAGTCAATACTCTTTACTATTTAGTTGATTGCTTTATCTGCTATTCTAATAATGTCTTTCGTTTTTTTTATCATGTTTGATTTTCTCTTTCTTCCATATTAGTGTGTTGTGTTTTTACTAATTCCCTAATGATGTTTGTTTTCACTTCCTCAACTTTTCTGGATCATTTTCTTAATTTCTTAACTGGTTTTGTTGTTGCTGATCTTGTCTATTTTCACTTGTATTGATTATCATTCTTTCAGTTTCATCATAGTTCAGCATACTTGACTTGGACACTTATTTCTCCGACATTTTCAATTCTAATATTCCTTAATTCATTATTCATTTAGGTTTTAACACTTTTTTTCGAGCTCAGCGAGCTCTGCTTCAGTCAACCTCATTTCTTTAATAATGTTTATTTTCACATTTACTAGTTTGTTTCGTATATAATACATTTGCTATTTTGTTTCGTATATAATATATTTTCTCTGATGTTCGGAAATTCCTTTCTCTATATTCTATATGTTTCATTAGTGACACTGTACTCTGATGGTCTGAGTACAGCATAGTAGTATGCTCATATAACATCCTTGTAATCCTCTCTAATCCATTTTACTTTTAGTTTTTTGCTTTGGTTATTAATAAGTGGTGGTTGAGGTGGACCATCATTTGGAGTCACCCGCTGTGGGTGTCCATTCTCAGTATTTGGAGGATCAGTACCAGTTGCATATTCCTCACCCCCAGGCTGGTTTCACCCTGGGAGACGCAACCATTGGTAAACCGCGCGACGGCCGATGCGGGACAAAGTTTCTCAATTACTAGTTGTAATGATTCCATTTTATCCTTTCTGGCAAGGGGTGTTTTGTTCGTGATACTACACTGAGTTTGCTTTTTTTTCTCTACAGCGTTGAGTTTCAGCTTCGTTCAAGGTCCGTGACAATAGAATATATTGTTTTGTTCCATTGAATCATCCTTTTTTCTCTTTTTTTTCTTTTTTCTTTCTTTCTTTATATGTTGTAAACAAAAAAGTTCAGCATAAATTTATTAACGGAACGAGCGTGTTGTATATTTGTTTCCGTTGTCCTCTGTTCCCCAGATGGCTGTTCGAATCACAACGAACTTTTCTTTATTCAAGCATACGAGCGACTATGCTGCACAATCTTAAGGAAATCTATTGACCCCTGGGAAAGGAAGTTTAACAGAGTTTTTAAAAAGATATTTACTGGGGAAAAACACTTGAATCGAGTTCTTTAGTAAGAAATTAAAAGAATTAAAAAGAGAGATTAAACGAGCGAGTTTAGTATAGACTTATCAACGGAATAGTTTAGTACGGGGAAAATAGAATATATTCATCATAAAACGTTTAACTCAAGAATTAAACAAAGCTTTGAGAAGTAGAATCTAGTGGTTACCTTTGCAGATGAAAATAGGATAGCTTTAGTGGTGGTTTCTGGAATTAGTTCATGTCTGTGGAAGGTTCATTCTCTTGGTATTTTAACGAAGTAAGAGTAGGCCTTCTCTTTTATGCTTTTTGTCTGGGGAATATATTTCCATAGCTTTGACTTCCTCCCTACTCTACTTGAAATGGCTCTAGATGGTTTGTTCATGAATATGAATCTTTCATTTCCACAGTTACGATTGGCGTATGCCTTCAACAGAAAAGTAAACTGTATTCGATAATGTTAATATCGGAAATGAAAAAGATGTCTTATTTTTACTTAATAAACCGAAAATAAAGTTACTATTAATAATACTAACAGTGTTCCTATTAGTATATTAACTAGTAACATTATCTTGATTAATTTTGATTATTAGAGGAAGCATTGTCAATCATTATTAGTTTTAACTAGTATTTCTTTTATCTATATTTTAGTCGCTTTTCATCACAACTATTAAGATCGCCATGTTGCTTCGTTGTTTTAGAAGGTTGCATTTCGTGTATTCGGAGTTGGATTTACCAGCTTGTTGAGGTGACTTGAGGTGGAATGATACCTCTATAAAAGGGTCAGCATTGTTTGTTGAAAGTTATTCACCTTGAAGCTTAAATATTGACCACGTTTTGAGGCTTTGCTAAAATATTTATTGCGTGTATGACACTACACTTTAGTTCGTGTAGGTAGTAATAAATTTGTCACCTGCTTTACTCACTATGTAGGCGGTTGTATTCGCACGTGTAGATTGTGTGGTGTGACATCAAAAGGGGAAAAAGTAATAAAACTCAAGAACATGTTAAAGCAAACGAATTAACAAGTTTTATAGGTGTGAGAAGACATCAAAGACGTAGTATACAAATATTTGCGACAGTGTTTATCGATAGCAATGGAAAGAGTTCAAACACATTTTGTGTGTGCAAATATATATTTACAGTTTAATTTCTCTTATTAAAAAGGTTCGATGTAAGCCAATTAAAATGTTCTTCGGATTGAAATACAGAAAAGCTCTTTGGAATAAATGCTTCGAAAGTCTTTAGTTGTTTGAAAGCGTTAATGCACATTTTTCTTAGTTGTTTTTTTTATACTGGAATATGAGCGGCGTTGATTCTTGAAAAACAAACAAACTTGTAAGTTGAAGATACAGAGAGAGCCACGGAGTCTCAAGTCAGAATTTTCTTGCTGGTGAGTACTTATTGAAAGGTATTATTGAGTGTCCTCTATTGGGGCTCGCGCGCCGTGGTAAAGGCTTTCTTGTGTGCATTTTGAATGGTGAGGTTATACGCATTGGGTATTGAGTGACAGAAATGT
The DNA here is from genome assembly GCA_006491835.1 of Architeuthis dux. Classification (NCBI taxonomy): domain Eukaryota; kingdom Metazoa; phylum Mollusca; class Cephalopoda; order Oegopsida; family Architeuthidae; genus Architeuthis; species Architeuthis dux. The sequence continues at coordinate 6,118,556 of VCCN01000724.1, forward strand.
TGAGAAGGGTGACGAAAAGAACGCCGACTGAATTCAGTCGGCGTTCGTTTTTTGCTACTTGACTGTCTATTGGTTGAGTCCGTGTGTAGTCTTTTCTGTCAGCGAATCATTGAAGTTACATTTAGGCTCATGTAGCATGGGAACGTGGGCGCTACAAGAGTTTGGTTAATGGCGGTTCTTTTGCTGGTGACTGAAGAAAGATTGAGTTAGTTTCAAATGGATGCATATCACCCAGAGTCTGGACTGTCAAGGCTTACTTCTGCAGTTACTGACTGCTGACAGATAGTTGTAAGAAAGGATTTTTAAAAAAGAAATAACTTGGTGAAATCTAAAATCGGCTCACCAAAGCCTAATCCTTTGTCCCTAATTGATTTAAAACTGGGGTCGAGACATCGTGAATATGCGTGGACACTTGGCCGTTTGGAGCCGGAAATGGCTTGGGTTGAGACAAAACTAGCCGATGTTCATCTTAGTGTAATTTGGGACTGTCAAGCGACAACTTCCCCGAAGAGATGTTGTATATGTAGTTTCAAGATTCAGTCTAAGACTATAAGTAAACTAATAGTTGCGATGAAAAGCAACTAAAACTAACATGAAAGGTACTAGAAAAATGGTAATAGAAAACCTAACGAACTTACACAATATATAATTCAATTTTCTTGTTCTAGGAGATATTGATTTAGCTGAACCCTACGATGGTCGATGGAAAGTGGATATTCAGGCCGTCCAATGCCCGGTGGGAAACTACACTTTGGAATATAAGTTCCAAGGTTCGAATCCCTATTACATCAAGTTCCAAGTGAGAAATTCAAGGTTTGTTCATTATATGATTTCTGATATTTTAACTCTTCGTGAAATTAAATGTAATAGACTTTTGAATTAAGTCTGCAGCTCATTGAGAGACATATATAAAAAACAACTTCTTTCCCTGGTTTCGAAACAAAAGTATAACGCTGTTTTATTGAATTAACATTAATTAGCATATGTTTGTGTGTATGAATATAATGCAGAGGTGCAGGGTTCGTGTAACGTAAACTGGAATCATCAATGCACAAACGAGAAATGATATCTGATATAATTGCTCTTCTACGTCTCCAGGATTCCTTGTTATCAAGTGAACCTTTATCAAAAGCAGAGACAAATTTGGATCGCCATGGAGTCAACGAAAGACGGATTCTGGATTATGAAAAGCGGGCAGATTTGGGAGCGGCCGGTAAAAGCTCCTTTGCATATTGAATTGGTTGCTGTGAATGGAGAGAGACTAATAGACACGATTCCAATAATTGGTGAGTCTACAGGTGGTCATTATTTATTTCTGATTGTGTATCGTTGCGTAGTTCTTTGCTAAAGGTAATGAGATGAAGGCTGAAAATGCTATAGTCCTTGTGTGCTGACTAATATATCTAGCGAATGTCAACTTCGTACAAACGCACAGTTGTCGAGTAATTGCGGTGCATACACACACACACACACACACACACACACACACATTTCTTCAATTGTAGTTAGACGAGACATCATCATCATCATTATCATCATCATCAGCCGTTATAAGTCCACTGCTGGACAAAGGCCTTTCCCATTTCCTTCCATGACAACCTATCTTGTGCTAACCTCTGCCAAGTCTTACCGGCAAACCTTTCTATCTCGTCCCTCCTACTTCGTTTACTGTCCCATGGACACCAATCGGTTAATCTTTCCCCCCATCTATTGTCATCTCTTCTTGCTAGGTGGCCAGCCCATCTCCATTTCTGTTGCTTAATTAGTTGTCTACAATCCTTCACTCTAGTCCTTTCTCTGATCCATGTTGACCTATTCGTACATCTAGATAAATATGTTTTCATAGTGGATCAATGCAACAGATACTCTTGTTTGCTTCACGTTCAACAGAAATAGGCTAAATCAGTCGTCGGCTGATCTTTCGGAAGGCGGGCCGGATTAGAAATGTCTTTCATGCCAATAAAAATAGAAATATTTATCATATACGGTTGTGGAAATAGATTGTTTTTAATTACTTTAATGTTTTACATCATAGGAGTATATACCTACATAAACATTACTATCAAATTCTTTTTCTTTTTTGACAATGTATTGTCAAATTGTAATTCAAATTCTATGTATATTAATAGAGCAGCAGGAATGCGTCAAATATGTTAAAACATTTTCAGCTATGAAACATTGATTCATTTCAGGCCACTACAAAAATGCGACTTTTGCTGTATTTCATGGTACCGAATTTTATTTATAGATAAGGAAAACAAAGAACTTTTGTATGCAATGTTACATATTCAATGAAGTCGGTGGTTCGAATGAAATAAGGCCACGGTCGGATTTGACCTGCGGGCCGGGTTTGGCCCACAGGCCGTAGATCATTACAACTGACATGATAACTTTTATTTGCTTATGTAATTCCATTTTATAAGCAAAAGAATTATATATTCTATTGAAGATGAATTCTAAATCTATTCTCCTTTATTTTTCTCTCTTTTATTTGCAGCAAACGACGTTGTTATCGCAGGAACCGGTGCACAGTTCAAGGTAGATACTGATTTGCCGCTCATCTAACATACAACGACACAACGGATTATC